>JARBWK010000009.1:141996245-142244701 GCA_030556195.1 Anolis apletophallus | reverse complement strand
CCATAGCGGGGGGGCTGCTCACCTCTCCAGGAAGGAAGGGGGTTCCATAGCGGGGCTGCTCTCACCTCTCCAGGAAGGAAGGGAGTCCCATAGCGGGGGCTGCTCTCACCTCTCCAGGAAGGAAGGGGGTCCCATAGCGGGGGGCTGCTCTCACCTCTCCAGGAAGGAAGGGAGTTCCATAGGGGGGGCTGCTCTCACCTCTCCAGGAAGGAAGGGGGTTCCCATAGCGGGGGGGCTGCTCTCACCTCTCCAGGAAGGAAGGGGTTCCATAGGGGGGCTGCTCTCACCTCTCCAGGAAGGAAGGGGGTTCCATAGCGGGGGCTGCTCTCACCTCTCCAGGAAGGAAGGGGGTTCCATAGCGGGGGGGCTGCTCTCACCTCTCCAGGAAGGAAGGGAGTTCCATAGCGGGGGCTGCTCTCACCTCTCCAGGAAGGAAGGGGGTTCCATAGCGGGGGCTGCTCTCACCTCTCCAGGAAGGAAGGGGTTCCATAGCGGGGGCTGCTCTCACCTCTCCAGGAAGGAAGGGGGTTCCATAGCGGGGGGGGCTGCTCTCACCTCTCCAGGAAGGAAGGGGGTTCCATAGCGGGGGTTCCATCCAGGAAGGGGGGGCTGCTCTCACCTCTCCAGGAAGGAAGGGGGTTCCATAGAAGGGGGGCTGCTCTCACCTCTCCAGGAAGGAAGGGGGTTCCATAGCGGGGGGGCTGCTCTCACCTCTCCAGGAAGGGGAAGCGGGGGTTCCACCTTCTCCAGGAAGGAAGGGGCTAGCGGGGGCTGCTCTCACCTCTCCAGGAAGGAGGGGGTTCCATAGCGGGGGGGCTGCTCTCACCTCTCCAGGAAGGAAGGGGGTTCCATAGCGGGGGCTGCTCTCACCTCTCCAGGAAGGAAGGGGGTTCCATGGCGGGGGGCTGCCTCCAGGGGGTTCCATAGGGGGGCTCTCACCCTCTCCAGGAAGGAAGGGGTCCCATAGCGGGGGGCTGCTCTCACCTCTCCAGGAAGGAAGGGAGTTCCATAGCGGGGGGGGCTGCTCTCACCTATCCAGGAAGGACGGGGGTTCCATAGCGGGGGGCTGCTCTCACCTCTCCAGGAAGGAAGGGGAGCGGGGGGCTGCTCTCACCTCTCCAGGAAGGAAGGGGTCCCGGGGGCTGCTCCAGGAAGGAAGGGGGTTCCACTGCTCTCACCTCTCCAGGAAGGAAGGGGGTTCCATAGCGGGGGGGGGGGCTGCTCTCACCTCTCCAGGAAGGAAGGGAGTTCCATAGCGGGGGGCTGCTCTCACTTCTCCAGGAAGGAAGGGGGTTCCTAGCGGGGCTGCTCTCACCTTCCAGGAAGGAAGGGGGTTCCATAGCAGGGGGGCTGCTCTCACCTTTCCAGGAAGGAAGGGAGTCCCATAGCGGGGGGGGGCTGCTCTCACCTCTCCAGGAAGGAAGGGAGTCCCATAGCGGGGGGGCTGCTCTCACCTCTCCAGGAAGGAAGGGGTTCCATAGCGGGGGGCTGCTCTCACCTCTCCAGGAAGGAAGGGGGTTCCATAGCGGGGGCTGCTCTCACCTCTCCAGGAAGGAAGGGGGTTCCATAGCGGGGGCTGCTCTCACCTTCTCCAGGAAGGAAGGGGGTTCCATAGCGGGGGCTGCTCTCACCTTTCCAGGAAGGAAGGGGGTTCCATAGCGGGGGGCTGCTCTCACCTCTCCAGGAAGGAAGGGGGTTCCATAGCGGGGGGGGGGCTACAACTCCCAGAAACCCCTGCGCCTGGAACCAAAACAAACGGCCGTGGCCCTGGCGCGCGAAACAGCACCTACTCTTCCCCCTCCCAAACGGAAACAATAAAACCTCCATTAAGGCTCCCCCCACTCTCTCTCTCGGCCCCTCCCTCCCGCCTACGCTCCCGCCCCGCCGCCGTTGCCACCGTCACATACCCGCCGGTAAGAGGTACAGACCCCGCACCAGGCCTCGGGCCTGCTCGCCCAGGAGGAAGAGGAGAAAGAAGCGGGGCCCTTGGCAGCACAGGCGGGGGAAAGCGGAAAGCACCCTCCTCCCTCCCTCCCTCCTCCTCAGGCCCTCCTCCGCCCCCTCCTTCCGCCTCCTCCTCCCCCTCGCCGCTCGGCTCAGGACCAGCGGAGGTGGCGGCGCCGAGGGAGGGGGCCGGTCAGGGAGGAGGAGGCGGAGGAGGAAGCGGCACCGCATCTCGCCGCCGCCTCCTCCCTGACCGGCCCCCTCCCTTGCTGCCACCACTACTGGCCCTGAGAGAGAGAGAGAGAGAGAGAAAGAGAGAGAGGAAAAGAGAGAGAGAGAGAGAGAGGAGAGAGAGAGGAGAGAGCTCAACAGTGCAGCAAGAAAAGCAAAGATCACAGGGAAGCATGTCTGTGTAGGAGGGTGAACATTAGTAAGAACTTCCTGACTGTGAGAGCTGTTCAGCAGTGGAACTCTCTGCCTCAGAGTGTCATTTTGTGTCATTTTGGGAAGGTTGGGAAACACTGAGCTACACTATAGAATTGGCACCACTTTAACTGTCTACACCAGTGGTTTCCAAACTTTTTTGACTCACCCCCCCTATAAATTAATTTTTAAAAAATTAATAGCAATTAAACAGACAGATATATATATATATATATATATATATATATATATATATATATGCGCAGTGGTTCTCAACCTTTCTAATGCCGTGACCCCTAAACAAGGTTCCTCATGTTGTGGTGACACCCAACCCTATTTTCCATAATTAAAGCATAGTGATTAATCACAAAACAATATATTTAGGGGATTATTTTATTATTTATTTATTTATTTATTATTCGGTTTTATATTCCGCTCCTCCCAGCAGGCTCGGGGCGGATCACAAAATGCAAACATACAATAAAACATACAATATGGCAATAAAACAGATCATAAAACATACAACGGATGATGGGATTTGCAGTACCTTCGGCCATTTCAGCTCTGACTTCCACAGCCGAGACCCCATGCATGAATGAGAGGCCTGGACCAAACTTGGCACACAGAACCCCCCATGTCCAACAGAAAATACTGGAGGGGTTTGGGAAGAATCCACAGGGATTTAGGGGAGATATAGTTCGCCTACATTTGGAAAGCACTCTGAACCCAAACAACCCTGGATCTGGACCAGATTTGGCACAAATACTCAATATATCCAAAGTTGAACCCTGGTGGAGTTGTGGGGGGTGGATTTTGTCATTTGGGAGTTGTAGCTGCTGGGATTTATAGCATTTCGAACTCCCAACAGCAATAGAATTGAACTAAACTTGACCAATAGAGAATACTGGACCTTGGAAGTTGGGTGCTGCTTGCATTTCCCTTCATGCCTGGGAATACAGCCGGGGACAGGACTACAATGCAACAGAAGGAAGATACACCTCCCAACTCATCCTGAGCAAACCGCTAAAGGTCTCTCAATGTTGTCAACCAGAGGCAAAATGGCCATCTGTCAAGAGCCCTTTGACTGTGCTTTCCCACCATGTGGGCAGAAGGGTTTTAGCCACAGGCTATGGCACAGCAACGCCTGCACGGGTCAGCTAGTCTACACACAAATTGTGTCCAGGCTCTTAAAACAGCCACTCTTGCCCCCTGGGCGTTGACCTCAGCATGACCTTCCTCGCATTACCACAAAAGGCCATGGCCAGCGACACTGCCAATCGGGACCGGCTCCAAAGGGTGGTCTCCCATTCTCCAGCATGATCTTGATCCAGGCCATGCGTGTCCTGGGGGTCAGGGCCAGCCGTGGGCCCATTCTCCCCAATGCAAGGCACTTCAGCCCCTGAAACCCCCCCTCCCCTCTCTGTTGCCACAGTTACCCGGGGCTCCTGATCGTCCCACAGAGCATCCAAGACAACACCATCCAGCGGATCTCGCGCTGCTACCGACAGAACCGCTTTCCAGTCGTCTCCTGGAGGAACTCGCGCACCAAGGCGGTCCTGCTCCGCTCAGGCGGGCTCCACGGGAAGGGCGTCGCAGGGCTCTTCAAGTCCCCCAATGCCCCCGCCCCAGGTACAGCCCTCCTCTGTCCCCTGGCTGACCCTCCATCTCCCCTTTGGCCCCTGGCTGTATGGACATCTTCAGCCCCAGGTATGACCCTTCTCTGTCCCCTTCTCTGTCCCTGGATGACCCTCAGCCCCATCTCCTGTCCTCTGGCCCCCTCCGCCCACCCCCTGGCCCCTGGCTGTATGGACATCTTCAGCCCCAGGTATGACCCTTCTCTGTCCCCTGGATGACCCTCCATCTCCCCCTTGGCCCCGGGCACTACTTCTGTCCTCAGCCCCAGGCATGACTCTCTGTCCTCTGGCCCCCCTCCCCCCACCCGCTTGGCCCCTGGCTGTATGGGTGTCCTCATCCCCAGGTATGTTCCTGTCCTTCTACCTTAGCCCCAGGTACGACCCTTCTCTGTCCCCTGGCCGCCCCTCCCTTTTGGCCCCTGGCACTCCTTCCTTCCTTAGCTGCAAGTACGGCCCTCCTCTGCCCCCTGACCGCCCCTTCATTCCCCCCTTTGCCCCTGGCTGTGTGGACATCCTCAGCCCTAGGTACGGCCCTCCTCTGTCCCCCCCCCTCCGCCCACCCGCTTGGCCCCTGGCTGTATGGGTGTCCTCATCCCCAGGTATGTTCCGGTCCGTCTACCGTCGCCCCAGGTACGACCCTGCTCGGGCCCCTGGCCGCCCCCTCCCTTTTTGGCCCCTGGCACTCCTTCCTTCCTTAGCTGCAAGTACGGCCCTCCTCTGCCCCCTGACCGCCCCTTCATTCCCCCCTTTGCCCCTGGCTGTGTGGACATCCTCAGCCCTAGGTACGGCCCTCCTCTGTCCCCTGGCTGACCCTCCTCCTTGGCCCCGGGCACTACTTCTGTCCTCAGCCCCAGGCATGACTCTCTGTCCTCTGGCCCCCCTCCACCCACCCGCTTGGCCCCTGGCTGTATGGGTGTCCTCATCCCCAGGTATGTTCCTGTCCTTCTACCTTAGCCCCAGGTACGACCCTTCTCTGTCCCCTGGCCGCCCCTCCCTTTTGGCCCCTGGCACTCCTTCCTTCCTTAGCTGCAAGTACGGCCCTCCTCTGCCCCCTGACCGCCCCTTCATTCCCCCCTTTGCCCCTGGCTGTGTGGACATCGTCAACCCCGGGTGTGACCGTCCTCCGTCCCCTGGCTGCCCCTCCCCCTTGGCCCCTGGTACCACTTATGTCCTCAGTCCCAGGCACGAGCTTCCTCGGTCCCCTGGCTGCCCCTCCCCCTCGGCCCCTGGCTGTATGGGTGTCCTCAGCCCCAGGTACGTCCCTGCCCTTCTACCTTACTCCGCCCCTGGCAAGGCCCTCCCCTGTCCCCTGCCCACCCCTCCCCCTTGACCCTCAGGACATCCTCTCCTTTCAGGCCCCTCGCAGGCAGACTCCACCAGCCTGGAGCAAGAGAAGTACCTGCAGGCCGTCATCAACTCCATGCCCCACTATGTGGACGCGGGCGGTGGCCGAAATACCCTCAGCGGCTTCACTTCTGCCCACATGAGCAGCTCAGGTGAGGAGGAGGAAGGGGGCTTCTCCAGGATGCGAGTGGGAGTGGGAAGCCCTCTGAGTCTCAGGAGCACTTGGCGCAAGGGGCCTGGCAGTCGTCCGCAGGGGCTGGACGATGGGCCTCAGTATGGTCCAGGAGCGGGGGGGGGGCACCCTGAGTGGCGACCATGGCACCCGTCTTTCCACACACGGTTCTTCCGCCCCCACGCAGCTCCCCTCCGCCATCGTTTAGCCCAATGCATCCCACATTCCCATTCATTGTCTGTCTGACTCATTTGGGGCATCCGGAAAAAAGGAAACTCCCCTGACACAGCACAGCCGGGAGTCCCCACGAGACTCTCCACCCCCTCCCTCCTCCCCCTCCCCCCTCCCCTCCCCTCCCCCCCCCCCCCCCCTCCCCTCCCCCCCCCCACCCCCCCCCCCCCCCCCTCCCCCCCTCCCCTCCCTCCCCCCCCCCCTCCCCTCCCCTCCCCCCTCCCCCCTCCCCTCCCCTCCCCTCCCCTCCCCTTCTCCCCCCCTCCCCTCCCTCTAGGCCAAGAGGACCGAGCTCTCTGCCCGTCCTCTCTCAGCTCTCCTGAGGCCCCATGGCTCCCTTCCGTGGGGCAAGGCGGGGAGGGGGCGAAGGGGTGGGGCTGGGGGCTTGCGCCTTGAGACTGGTCTGGAACGTCCGCACGCCTTCTGTTGGTGCTACAGATTCCTCTGAGAAGCGGCAGCCCAAGCTGGGATCCCTTATGAAGCAGGTGATGGGAGGGAAGGACGAAGGGCCCGGGCCAGTGAGCCGCGGAGGTGAGGAACGGCCGCCCGTAGAGTAGCTGCCCCTCCCGGCTCCTGAGGGGGAGGGCCTCCTGCATCGTGGGGGGAGGGAGGGAGGGGCAGGCAAGTGCCCCAGGGACTCCCCACTGGTTGATTTTGGCCCCTCCATCCATCCATCCATCCATCTGCCCACCTGCCCACCCATGCATTCCTCTGCAGCAACAGCCCCCTGGCGCTCTGTCCACCCCTGTGTCTGTCCGCCTGTCGCGCTGCCTGCCCCTCCCCTGCCCCGCCCCGCCCCCGCCCTCACCCTGTGGAGCCGCTCGCTCGCTCGCTCTCCGCCTGTCCTCTCTCTCAGCCCTAGGTCACAGAGCCAGGGTCATTACCCTCTCCAGCCCCAAGAGCCTGGCGGCTGTAAAGGGACGCCTGTCCCCCCGAGGTACTGCGGTGCTGGGGCACTAACTGGGGGTGATGCGTGATGCTCACACCGCTAACTCACCCCTCTGGTGCCCCTCCCGCCAGGCCCGGGCCAGGGGCCGGCCCCACTAACTAACCCACCACTTGGGGCTAACCACCCTGAAGCACCCGCATGCCCCTTGACCCCTCTCGGGCAAGGCCAGGCGGCCTGGGTGGAGGAGGGCCCCCTCTGGCTCCCGGATGCAAGGAAGTGGCCATGATTGGGGGCGGAACGGGGGGCGGGCGGGCGGGCTGTTGTAGAAGGGAGAGAGCCCCCTCTACCCTCAGCCAGGGGCTCGTGTGCGGCCCCTCCCTGACGCCCGGTCCCTCGGCAGGCAAGTGGGGCAGCATCCGGGCCAGTGGGCGCACCAGCAGCTACGCGCTCAACATGGAGGTCGGCTCCCGCTTGGCCGGGAAGGAGCTGCTCGGCGTGCCGCCCAACGGGTCCCCCTCAGAGGCCAGCTTCCTGCGCCAGCACCGGGCCTCGCTCTACATCATCGGAGACAAGTCCCAGCTCAGGGTGCGGCCCTCAGCCCCACAGGCCTCCCTGGGAGGGGGAGGGGAGTGGGGCGGCCCTTGGGGGGCTCTCTGGGGCCACGCCTCTCTCTTTCTGCCCCCCAAACGGTGCCCCCTTTTCAGGGAGTGAAGCCAGACCCACTGCAGCATTGGGAGGTGGTGCCCATTGAGGTGTTTGAGGCCCGGCAGGTCAAGACCAGTTTCAAGAAGCTGATGAAGGCCTGCGTGCCGGGCAACCCTTCTGCGGAGCCCAGCCTGGCCTACCTGCGCTCTCTGGAGGAGTCCGAATGGCTGACCCAGGTCAGTGGTTCCTGCCCTTGCCTTCCCTTGGGGCCTTCCTTCCCTGGTTTTGGCCTGGGAGCCCAGCCCAGCCCGCCCTGCCTGCCTGCCGTCGGGCCCTTGTCTCCTCAGGGATAGGTGGGTTGGTGGGCGAAGGACCCTTCCCTTCTGTGACGGATGGTGCCCTTCCCTTTTGGAGCCTCGCCTCTCGTCTCTCCTCTTTGCCAAGTGGCCCGTGGCCAGCCCTTTCTGGGGCGGAGGGGTGGGCTGGACCCTTCGTGCATATTGGGGCAACCAGGTGCCCCGACCTCATCCCCCCCCCTCCCTCTCTGCCAGATCCATAAGATCCTACAGATTGCTGTGCTGGTAGTGGAGCTGCTGGACACGGGTTCCTCTGTGTTGGTCAGCCTGGAGGACGGCTGGGACATCACCACGCAGGTAAGCGGCATGGCTCCCCCCTGCAGAGTGTGGGCGACCCAGGGGCACCGGGCACCCACAAGGCCCTCCCTCCCTCCCACCCTCCCTCCGGCAGGTGGTCTCCCTGGTGCAGCTGCTGTCGGACCCCTACTACCGCACGCTCGAGGGCTTCCGGCTGCTGGTGGAGAAGGAGTGGCTGTCTTTCGGCCACCGCTTTAGCCACCGCGGGGCGCAGACGCTGGCCGGCCAGAGCGGGGGCTTCACGCCTGTCTTCCTGCAGTTCCTGGATTGCGTCCACCAGGTGAGAGTCTGGCCGGAACCCAGCTTCTGAGGGGAGGGCCGTGGGGCGCAAGGGCTCCAGCCTCCCTCTTCCGTGGTGACGGCCGCCTCTTGCCCGCTCTGCAGATCCACTCGCAGTTCCCCATGGAGTTTGAATTCAGCCAGTACTACCTGAAGTTCCTCAGCTACCATTCTGTCTCCAACCGCTTCCGCACCTTCCTGCTGGACTCGGACTACGAGCGCCTGGAGCTGGGTGAGGAGCAGAGCGTGGGGCAGGTGGCTGGGGGGGGGGGGGAGAGATTGAGAGAGACGCCCGAGGCCCAAACCGGCACAGAGAGAGAGAGAGAGAGAGAGACGCCCTCGCTTGGCCTGAGGCCTGGTTGTGCGCTTCCTCCTGCCAGGCCTCCTTTACGAGGAGAAGGGCGAGGGGAAGGGGCCCCAGCCCTTCCGGTCAGTCTGGGAATATGTGGATCGGCTGAACAAGAAGACCCCGGCCTTCTTCAACTACATGTATGCCCCCGAAGACAACGAGGTGAGCTGCCTGACACACACAGGGGTCAAGGTGATGGCAGGAGATGCCTTCCTGCAGGGGAGGGGAGGGGGCCAGGGACCTTGCTTGACCCACAATGGCCTCTCCTCCTCCCCCCCTCCTCCCCAGGTGCTGCGCCCATACAGCAACCTCTCCAACCTGAAGGTCTGGGACTACTACACGCAGGAGACCCTGTCCGAGGGCCCTTCCTATGACTGGGAGCTGGTGCAGGGCCGGCCGGAGCCTGTGGAGGACCCTGGGCCCCCGGATGCTGGAGCACCAGCCCCGAGCCGGCGCAGGATTGTCTGGCCCTGTTATGACAACCGCAGCCGTGTGGAGCCAGACGCCATCTCCCGGCTGCTGGAGGTCAGCAGGTCTCCGGGGAAAGAAGGAGGGAGGGAGGGCAGCTTGGATCGTGTGGAAGGCAGAAGGGCCACTGGACTCTGTGCTTGGCCCTCGGGCATCTCCAAGGGGTGGGATGTAGATCTTCCTGTGCTGCGCTCTGATGTGGGGCTGATGCTCATGGATTAGCCATCTCTGCAGGCCATCTGGTCAATCTCCCAGTGGCCACCTTCATGGTCCCTCTCTGGCCACAATGCCCAGGGAGGCTCTGGCCAAACAAAGGAGGCGCCCAGAAGACCTCTCCCCCTTTGGCTTGACCCATGGCTGCAGAGAGCACGGAAGCTGTCCCTGGAGCCCTACATTTCCCTCCCAGAAAGCCGGGAGAGGGCCTGCGGAGAGGAGTGGCAGGAGGAGAACTCAGGCCCAAGGCTCAAGCCGGGAGGGCCCTGACAGCACCCACCCCCCTCTTGCAGGAGCTGCAAAATCTGGAGATGGAGTTGGGCCAGGTTCCCGGGCGCTGGAAGGAGACCTGGGACAAGCTGAAGGCCCTCCAGCGAGCGGAGGCCCACGAAGAGGCCGGTGGCGGCAAAGTAAGGGGGAGGGGGGGAAGGGGGCATGGGGGCAGGAAGGGGTGCTTCCCCATAGACATTCCGCATACTGCTTTGGACCCACAGAGGCCCCTCCAGCTCACGACCACCTATATGGCGAGCAAAGGGGGGGGGGGGTCTCAGTCAGTGAAGGACTGTAAGGAGCCTTTGAACAGTTTTATCTAAAGTTTTTGGTACTAGTGTTCAGATGTTTCCTGTTGAAGTGCGCTTGTGTTTGGCGTTGTAAGCCACCTTGGCTTCTGGGGAAAGGAGGGGGTGGCGTGGCCAGGCAGGCTGTTGCAACGGAGCCCTCAGTGACCAGGCCCTCCCCTCCCCTCCCCCTCTTTGGCCGCAGGGGGCGTCCAGCGCCCTGCTCATGGCCTCCAGCGGCCTCTCCCACCAGCGGCGCTCGCTGGGTGCCTACCTGCAGGAGAGCGGCGTGGGCAGCTCCGCCATCAACCTCAGCCTGGATAGCGATGCCAGCAGCGTCTCCACCCCGTCCAGCGGGAAGCCGGGCGGCCGTCGGAGCAACACCAGCACCCTCTACAACCAGTTCCAGCCGGCTGAGAGCGAGAACCGGTGCGAGGAGAGGAAGGGGCTGCCATTGGGGGTGGGGGGTGGAGAAGAAATGGGGGGTCTTCTTCCCAGCGCCCCCTGCCTTGCCCCGCCCTCCTCAATTAGCCCCGCATCCCTCCCTCCCTCCCTCCGCAGGTCGTATGAAGGGACCCTCTACAAGAAGGGGGCCTTCATGAAGCCCTGGAGGCCCCGCTGGTTTGTACTGGACAAAACGAAGCACCAGGTACATGGGGGGAGATTGGGGGGGGGGGAGATGGGGAGAGGGAGGGGTCCTGAGGGGGAGGGCACTGACAGGTGGGCCTTCCTCTCCCTGCAGCTGCGCTACTACGACAGCCGCCTGGACACAGAGTGCAAAGGGGTCATTGACCTGGGCGAAGTGGAGTCCATCACCCCCGGCACCCCAAGCATGGGAGCCCCCAAAATGGTGGACGAGAAGGCCTTCTTTGATGTAAGTGGCCCCTGGCGGGGGGGGGGGGGCCCTTGTGGGCGTTGGCCGTGGGGAAAGGGGCAGCTTCAAGACGCATTCTCCCCCCCCCCTTGCCACAGGTGAAGACCACCAAGCGTGTTTACAATTTCTGCGCCCAGGACGTGCACCTGGCTCAGCAGTGGATCGACCGCATCCAGGGCTGCTTGTCCGACGCCTGAGGCTGCCTCCCCGAAAGGCCGCTCTCCTCCGGCGGTGCCTGCTGGGACAGGACGGGACAGGAAGAGGGCTCTTGACGGGCGGACGGGCGGCCTTCTTTCCTTCTCAGAGGAAGATGCGCTGAGGTCCTTGGAGCCAGGCCAGAGCCCAGGAGGGAGCCTTCCTTGCCCAGGCCTCCCTCCGGCCAAGGCCTCGGACACTGCCCAGTGGACTCGGGGCGCTCTCTGCTGGTGTGTGGGGGCGGGGTGGTGGTTGAGGCCCTCCAGCACAGCGGGCGCCTGCGCCTTGGGTGCTTTAAGAGGAGGGCAGGCGGGCCGTGATGCTACTTGACCCTCCCCTCTGGCCTTATGGCCACACGATGCTTCTGGGGCAGGTGCGGGGGGTCATCCTGCGGGAGGTGTAGGCTTGCCAAATTGGCCCTTCTGGGTTCTTCCTCAGCTGCCCAGGTGACCAGGAAGTGACCCTCGCGCCCGCCTGCCACTGACCCAAAGCAAGGCACGCCCCTGCCTGCCCCAGAAGCCCCCCCCCCCCGGTTGATCAAGGCTTGAGGCGCGCTGGTTGCAGGCCCGGGGTGGGCGCTCGTTGTACATAGGCGGCCGGAGCCCGCTCCCCTCCCCCTCCCTTTTGTATTTGTACAATAACGCCCGTGGCTGGTGTGAATTGGAGGGTTTTGTAACTTCCTTGCGCAGTTGTAGATTATTGGAGTTCCTGTACATTATTATTGTGCCCAACCTACAACCACAGAGTCCTTGTATTGTATTGTGCCTAGACTGAGGAAAAAGATATATGAAGAGCAAAACTAATGGGGTTTAATTAAAAACAGTGACCTATGGTGTCTCTTGGGGTCTGGCTCCCTGCTTCTCCCGAGGGCGCACGTCCAGGCTTCTGGGCCCAGGCCCTTCCTGCCCCCACGTGTGGGGTGGACCGCAAGAGGCCGGCCCCAGCCGCCCATCGCCGGCAGCTCACCCGGCCATCGACCGTCCTTCCTTGGACTCCCAGGCCCACCGGCCCCATTCCGCCAAGCAGGGCGGGCGGGCCCCTGCCTTGCTGCCTTTTGGGCGGAAACCAGCAGCCAGCCCCTTGGCGCCTAGGTGGTCAGTCAGCCCGAAGGATTCCCAGGACCACCGAGTCCACCCCATCCACTCAGAAACAGGCGACAGGGGAAGAAGCCCGGGGCCGCTCCCCTGCATGGCTCCTCAAGGGGTCCCAAGGACCAGCTGCCCCCACCGTCATTCGGCTCCCGCTCGGCCGAGGGCCAGCCGCCCAGGCGCCCCTGAGGACGCACGCCTCCCAGGCCACGCCAAAGAAAAACGACCAGAGGCAGAAAGGCTGTGTTTTGTTCTGTTTTATAGACTTTTCTGGAAAACACGGTTGCAAGAGGGGCCATCCCAGCAGCCCTGGGGTCGGTCAGGGGGGGGGGGGGGGGGTTGGCAGTTGAAGTCGTGAGCCGGTTTAGAGGGGAGAGGTCCGAAGGGGGAGGGAAGGGAGGGGGTGGCAAGAGCATCTGGTGCAAGCCCCTTCCCCCACTGGGGTCCCCTACTGAGAAATGGTGGTCTCCCTCAACCCCCTCCCCCCAGCTGCTGCCATAGAACCCATGGGTGGGAAGAGACCCCCAGGGCTCGCCTGCCCACCCACCCACCCACCCCTTCTGCCCGGCAGGAAGACACATCGCTCTCGCAACAGAGGACCACCCTGCCCCAATCGCAGGAGCCCTCTAACACTGGTGGGGGGCAGCCCGACCCACACGGACTGCAAAGCGGCTTGGCCAACCCTTGACCCCTTCCATGCCCCCCCTCCCCGGCCAGCCAATGTCTTCCAAGAGCCCTCGCCCACCCCTCAGGGCTGCCTCTGGGCCGGCCAACTGGAAGAAGGCTTCACCTGGAAGCGGAGGACAGGAATGGGCCCAAGACAAAGCGTGCAAGGCGCGTCCCTGTCGCCAGCCGGCCATCAGGTAGGCACTTCCCAGCAGAGACCAAGGAGGGGGGGGGGAAGCAGACTGAGGACGCGGGGGGAGGGGGGCAAGGAAGGCCATTCCTCTGGGCCTTGAAGGCGGTCCCAGGGGCGTCCGGAGCAGCCCTAAGCCCCGCCCTCCCTCAAGGGCAGCCGGAAGGAAGGAAGGAAGGGGTCTGGCCTCAGCCCAAGGCGGGCAGAAAGGCCTCCAGCCTTGCTTTTGGTTGCCACCCAAGGCCTGTTCCTTTCGGGGGGGGGAGAGGGGGGGTACCCTGGCAGGCGACTCCAACAACAGGCTCCTAGGCCTCCCAGGTCAAAAGGGCGCCAGGCTGGGACGCAGGGCCAGCATTGGGGGGGGGGGGGTCGTTCCCCCCAAGGCCTCACTGGGGACAGTTACCAGTTACCTGCAGAGGAGCCGTGGGCCCAGCCCTGAGCCGCATCAAGGGGGAGGCCATTCCAAAATCCAAATGCAAGGGGGTTGTGAACTGGTAGGGTGGAACGGGCCTCCCCCATAAAAAGCAGCAGCAAGCGGGGGCAAAGGAAGGAAAGAAGGCGGCCCAGGCCCCCAGGGTGTTCCCAGGCACTGCCCCCCCCTCCAGGCAAGAGACCTCCTGGGAGGAGGCCACAAAGTGCAAAGTGTTGCAGTGCTGCATCCGCTCAAAGGATTACCAAAATCCAAAGCGAGATCACAAGTCACCCTCCCTCCCCCCCCCCAATGGACAGAGGACGGCCTCAGGGGACCCCCCCCCCTCCCAATAGCAGAAAGATGGCAGCAGGGCTGTGCTGTGCGCTCAAGTTCCCGGAGGTGCCTCTGCCGCCCCCTCCCCTCCCCCTTCCTTCCCTGAAAGAGCAAGAGGGCAATGCGGAGCCCCCTTTTGCTCACCCCCCCCGCCCCGCGTCTCTCCAGCAAATGTCCCGGAAAGGAATTATTGCTACACAACACAAAGAAGTGTCCAAGTCCGCAAGGTGGGGTGACCCTCTCCCCCCAAACACAGGCGGAGTCCAAGGTGCACGAAGGACCCCCGCCCCACACAGAGCCAAGGGGAGCAGGCAGGGGTCAACAAGTCCAGGCAGAGAGGCGGGGGGGGGGCGGGCAGACGGGCGGTCAAACGGCCTCCGCCAGGGAGGGAGGGAGGGGGAAAGAAGTGGCAGGAGGATACGGGTCAAGGCGACCTTTTCCCCACCGCAAAGAGGACCCCGCAGCACAGCAGCCGGGCCAAGGTCAGGGCCCCCGCCTCAGGCACCGCCAGCGCACTCCAGCCGAGCGGCATTCACAGGATCAGTGGGAACGCGAGGGGGGGCTGCTGGACATCGGGGGCGGCCCAGGCTGGACCGCCCTCCTGTCCCCAGCCCCTCCCCCCCTCAGGCTGGGCCGTTCAGGACGGTCTCCCCTCCTCCGGGCAGCAGCTCCTCCTTGCTGTAGAAAGAGAGGGGGGAGAGGGAGGCAAGGCAAGGGAGGAAGCTAGCCAGGGCGGGGGAGCAGGAACCGGAGTGCCGGGGGGTCGCGACCCCCTGCCCTGCCCTGCCCTGCCTCAGGGCATGTTGAGAGTTTCAAGAGAACTCACACCAGCTGCCCCTGTGGGGAGGGGCGTTGCTCCACTCCTGGGGGGCTGTGTGAGGAGCACCTGGGGCGCCCCCCTCCCTCCCTCCAGGGCACTTTGGGGGCTCCGCTGTCCCCAAGGCCTTCATGCTATGCTATGCTATGTTCTGCTCAGCCGGGGAGCAACCCTAGAGCCCACCCACTCTCCGCAGTCGCACCAGGAGCAAGGCGGGACCCTCACCTGCCCCTCTTGGCGTCTGAGGTGGTGGCGGCAGTGGCAGCAGGACTGGGGGGGCTTCTCTGCGAGTGGGCAGCGCTGCCGCCTGTGGCCGCAGCCAATGTGCTCTCCAGGGCATTGGTCGCCTTGTCCACGGACACCAAAGCGCTGCTGCTGCGGAGGGAAGGATAGGTTGCTTACCTGTAACCGTGTTTCTTCGAGTGTAAGTCTGTGAAATTCGCACAATTGGGTTTACTTCCGCGCTTGCGCAAGAATCTCGGACATACTAGCTCTGAATAAAGAAATTTGCATAGGCCCCGCCCCTGCCCGCCCTACACAGCCCCCTGGTAGAGCTACCCAGTCAGTTCCTTGCCGCCGACAGCAGCAGAACTCAGGGCATGACATGAGAGGGGAGGACGGGCGGGTTCTGTGCAAATTTCACAGACTTACACTCGAAGAAACACGGTTACGGGTAAGCAACCTATCCTTCTTCTTCGTGTAGTCTGTGTAATGCGCACAACTGAGTGACTTAACAAGCTTATGTACCTGGAGGCGGGTCATGCCACACAGAAGAACAACACGGCTCTGCCGAAGGAAGCATCGCTCCTCGCGAGGACCTCGAGCTTGTAATGAGCTGCAAAGTAGAGGGGGTCGCCCAGGTAGCAGCCTTGTCAACTTGATCAGTGGGTCTATCCCGCGAAAAGCTAGGGATGTAGAAACTGTCGTAGTAGAACGGGCTTTAAAACCAACAGGTAGTTGTTTAAGGCTAACTGGCAGGCCAACCGGACTGCCAGAACTATCCGTGAGGCCGAACGTTGAGAGGTAAGAGACAGTCCCAAGGGGTCTTTCCTATATCAAGGAAGAGTCTGGTAAACTTTGTATAGGGGGCGGGGTTATGTAGGTAAAAAGGACAGGGCTCTCTTAACGTCAAGAGAGTGCAGGGGAATCTCCAAGGGGGGGGGGAGGGGTTGGGGAAAACACGCAGGGGGGTAATGTCCTGGGACATATGGAATTGGGAAACAAGTTTAGGAAGAAATGTGACATCCACGCGGGGGAGAACCTTGTTTCCATGGAAACGGCTGAAGGGAGAATCAGAGCGGGGCCCTACTGGCTGAGGTGATGGCTGCAAGGAAAGCCACCTTTGACAACCAAGGGGATGTTGACATGGGTTGGAAGGGTGGCCTGGAGAGTTGGGGCAGGACCAACTCGAGGGGAGGGAGGTAAGGGGATGAACATTTAATGTCCCTTAGAAACGTGTCCACTAGTGGGTCCTGGAAGGGGGGAGGAGCCACGGAGCCCCTCCTGTAGCAGGACGGGGCTGTAAGGTCAGATGTCTGGAGGATAGAGTAAGCCTTTGTGAAAAGATCTATCAGAACAGGTTAGTGTCGACTGTGGCAAATGGCCAAGCGGTTGTAGAAATTTGGAATCTAAGAACATAAGAACATAAGAAGAGCCATGCTGAATCGGGCCGCAGCCCATCTAGTCCAGCATTCTGTGTCACCCCCACAACCAGTACCCGGGAAATCCTGCCTGCCTCCATCAACATAGAGGTGGCACTTGGATGTCCGTTTCAGTAATCTAGTCCACTATATTATTATTATTATTATTATTATTATTAAATCAAACTTCTACCACCGCCACTCCCCGAGGGCTCGGAGCGGTTCACAAGTCTGGTCCACAAAACAATGGTCAACAAACAGTATGTATAAGCCTTTTCAGTGGAGATCTTCGGCCGCCTGTATTATGAGACGGACGGGTTCAGACAGATGGGAGAGGGCTCAGTCCCCCAGGCTGTGAGGTGGGGGGAGGGAGGGTCTTGGTGTCAGATGAGGCCTTGTTAGAGAGAGTAGGTCGGGAGCAAGAGGGAGACGGTGGAAGTCTCTCCGTGGTGTTTGAGGAGGGGGGTGAGCCGTGGCCGACGAGGCCATCATGGGGCCATCGGAATGTCGCCTGAGTTGTCGACAAACAATTTGGCGACTACCTGAAGGGCCGTGGGGAGGGGGGAAGGCGCAGGGGAGTCGGTAGAGGAAGGCGTCTCCTAAGCAGCCTGGGAATGCGAGAGGGCGGAGTCTCGCGTGATATGTCTTGCATTGAGTGTTAAGCGTGAGGCAAAGATGTCTATCTGAGGGGGACCCCAATGTCTGACTAGAGTTAGAAAGTGTTGCGGGTTGAGTGGACACTCGTGTGTAGTGGACAAAGTCCTGCTCAGGGAGCCTGGTAAAGTGTTTTGTTGACCTGGGAGATGGATCGCTATGAGGGGGACGTTGTGCTGACGCACCACTCCCAAATCCGAAGAGATACTGAGAGTAGAGTAAGGGAGCGGGTGTCCCTTTCTTGTTGATGTAGTATTTGGCTGAGGTGTTTTCTGTGAAGACCTGGATGTTGCGGT
The DNA here is from genome assembly GCA_030556195.1 of Anolis apletophallus. Taxonomy (NCBI): domain Eukaryota; kingdom Metazoa; phylum Chordata; class Lepidosauria; order Squamata; family Anolidae; genus Anolis; species Anolis apletophallus. The sequence goes on along the minus strand of JARBWK010000009.1, from coordinate 142,227,735 downwards.
TGAGACCAGGGTTATGCAGGATCCGAGGGCTTTCCTATCGCTATGAGCTCCAGAGCATTGATGTGGAGTCGCCTCTAGTGATGAGACCAACCGAAGGGGAGCACCCCAGCCTGCGTAAGAGGCGCTTGTTGTCAAGGACAGTGACAGTTAGGAGGGCTGAAGGGGAGTCCTGAGCACACAATGGAACTGTTTGTCCACCATGAGAGGGATTGAAGGACGGAGGGGGGGGTGGTGGAGGTCAATGGCTTGGCTCGGCTGTGCCGGGTTGGAATATGGTCAGGAACCAGGATTGGGGTGGGCGGAGGCGGGTAAACGCAGTGACGTTTGCGAGGAGGCCATATGACCAAGGATTGATTGAAAGACCGTGTGGAACAATGGCGTTGGGCCTGGGCATTGTGGCTAGAGTTTCGGAGTTTGAGGAAACGTAGGTCTTTTGGGACGTGGAGTCCAAAGTGTGCCTACGAATTAGACAATTTGAGAAGGTAGGAGGTGTAATTTGCAGGTGACTATGAGTCCCAGATTCTGTAAGAGAGACAAAGTGAGTTGATGTCAGCGGACAATTGGTCACATGATGGAGAGGAAAAAGTCCGTCATGAGGGCCGTGGAAGGCCGAATGGAAGGACATTGAAGGAGTATGGGGAGACCTTGACCATAGAGGTGAGGTACTTCCGGTGGGGGTGCCTAACAATGGAGATGTGGAACAGGCATCTTAGGGTCCATGGTAGCCATCCATGCTCCCTTCGGGATAAGGGAGGATGGGGGGGGGGGAGTGAGACCATCCTGAATTTGCGCGGCCTAATGAAGCGGTTGATTATCAGAGGTCTAGCAATGGTCAAAGTTTCTGGCACCTCTCTTACCTACAAGGCAACACCTGGAAAAAAGCAAGGTGGAGTCTGGTGGTGGAGTGGGGGGCACGGCTCCTTTGAAAGGAGGGGGGGGGATTTTTCCAGCAAGGCAGAAACATGTCTGGGTAGACAGAGGCTTCTTTCTCCGGGGAGGAGAGATTGGCATTTTATGGCATATCTCCGATGAACAGCGTCCAGAACCCACTCGGAGTGGCAATGGGCCGCCAGGCTGTGAAGCCTATCAAGGGATGAACTAGAAGCGACGCCTTCTATTGTCTGGAGTAGGATCCCCGATACTGACCCTTGAAGGGGGGGTCTGACGCCCGAGTCCTGGAGGAGGGAAACTGTGGCCATTGACCTCCTCTGGAAGGAGAGGAGTTGTAGTAGCATCCTCGAAAGGACTGAGGATACTGGTAGTAAAGGCGCCATCTTAATCCGTATGGTTGGTAGGCTTGGTGAGGCTGTTGGCCATATGTATTAAACGTGTGTTTATTTATTTATTATTTATTTTATTATTCGGGTTTCTATGCCGCCGACTCCCTGAGGCTCGCGGCGGCTCACAGGAACCGAAGGTACAACTACACACAAGCAATGCGATAAAACATCTAAGACAATTAAACAGTTAAAACAGCAAAATACAAAACCCCCAGGTACAGCTCAGAGATTAGATAGCGTGACACCCCAGGACAGCGGCTAAAGCGGAACATGGGCAGGACCTACTCACCGAAGGCCTGCTTAAACAAATAAGTTTTGCAGGCGCGTCTAAACGGGGGCAGGTCACATTTATGTGAGTGTTGTAACTGGGAGTCTGTCCCAAGATTGAGCAGGCCTGCCTTATCTATAGGTACGTTCTCTATGAGGGAACGCTGGTAGGGGGATAAGGTTGCGGATCTAGCCGGGCAAGCTGTGTGAGGGCAACCGGGCTAGTAATAAAGTTGTCTGTTGCGCCTGTACCGTGTTTATCCAAGTCGTGTTGTAGGGCGGCTAGAGTGAGGGCCTCCTGGCGGAAGGCCTTAGCCATGGGTTGGTCAGTTGAAGGAGGCAGGCCCAAATATAGGCGCATTTGTTTAACAGGTAAGACTGATAGCCGGTCATGTATATTCCATGATGAGCCATGCGGCCCACAAGGCACGCGGAGGCATAAAATGGTCTTGCCATGGCATAAAGTATTCTCCCTTCTTTATCAGAAAGGGCGGCCTGGTGGTTTGGATGGGCTTAGGCTGAGTGACAGTCGCAACAGAATTAGTCTTGGAAGTTTGGTAGCCGTGGGGTGGCAGACAGGTCAGTGCAACACAGGTTCAGCCCTAGAGGTGCTTGGGGCACTAGAACCAAATCCTCAGACCGAGGGAGTTGTAAGTCAAAGGATCTGGGGACCCAAGGCCACAATCCCTGGCTTAGGAGGCCAGTGCCTTATCCATTAGGCCACTGGGGCCAGATGGTATAAAACCACCCCGTTCACCCCAGATGTAGTTAAATCAATAGGGCAGAAAATACTTGAAATCCTCTGTCTGTTGAGGATCAGCGTTGGACTCAGGCAGGGGTGGTGTTGTAAGGGAGGGTACAAGGTCAATAGTATCCTCTGGCATGAAATTTGCCTCCCCACTTAATGTGGTAACTTATCTCCTACTTGACAGATGCAACTGTCTTTCGGGCTGCAAAGGTTGACAGCAGGCTGTATTAAAAGGTCGGGCACCCACCTCGACCCGGGCAGGCTTCAAACTCACGACCTACTGGCCAGGGAGATCTTATGCAGCTGACACTTAGCCAGCTGTGCCCCATTAACGGTGGCGGCTGGAGTGGAGGAGCAAGGGGCGGGGCCGGGGCCTGAGGAGAGGAGTCGGGGAAGGAGCTGGTGGAGGAGCTGCCACGGGTGCCGGGGGAGTAGAATAGGGAAACCATGGGGGCTGGTACGGATCCGGGGAGGGAGGGAATAATCCAGGGATGGTAGATTAGAGTTGGGAGCGGTCCCGGTAACGGGGCGCATCCCTGAGGGGGCTGCGGGATCGGGAGTGTTCCCGAGGCAGCAGGGAGTGTGGAGGTCACTGGCGCCTGGGCAATCTTGCGGGGCGCGAGGCGCGCGCCTCTGCCGCTTACATTGCTTTGGTCTCCGGGAAGAGAGAGCGTGCAGGAGGGGCTTGATTGAGAGGCGGAGACGGGGGAGAGCCAGAGGGAAATTCTCCGTCGGTACCAGTGGAGAGGAGTTGAATAGGAGGAGTTGGGGGGGGGGGGGATCTTCCACTCCCAAAGGTCATCATCAGCCTGAAAGAGCTGGCGGGCTCGGCTGGAAAGGCAGGCATGCAAGGACTCGGAGGCTGATGCCGGCGAGGAGCCTTGGTAGTTTTTTGGCTGGTTTCTCTTTCGGTTTGATTTGACCGAAGAGCATGTTCAGAAGCCTCTGCCTTTTTAGCGGGGGCTCAGGGACGTCGTCAAAGGCCAGGCCGCGAGTGGCATCTCCCGTGGAGGATAGGGGTGAGCAGAATGCTCTACGGCGGATGGAGGGGAGGCTGGCTCATCGAGAGCTGGGGCAGCCCAGTCTGTTTGGGAGCCAAAGCCTGCTTACAACGCGGGGCTTCGAGCCTGGGATCCCTGGGGTTTTGGCCCTGATAAAGACAGGCCTGCATGCGTTGGGGGAGTGGAGGATATGGGATGTGTCCAGGCAGAGGAGGCGTTTGCAATGCCTGTCCTCTTTGGGGAACATAGCCCCGCATGCAGAGCATTTTAAAGGAAGAAAGAGAAGCCGTCTCCTCTGTTTTGGTCAGCTTAACATGAGAACATAAGAAGAGCCGTGCTGAATCGGGCCTCAGCCCACCCAGTCCAGCATTCCGTGTCACACCGTGGCCCACCGGTTGTACACGGGGATCTCGAGCAGAAGGGAGGGCAGAACCCTCGCCTGCTGGTTGGAGAAGGGCGTCAAGGCAATCCGTGGCCTTATTCAGGGAGTCGAGAGGAGAGAGCAGTCCGAGATGCTTTCGCTGGCGAGCGGAAAAAGGAACTGACTGGGTAGCTCTACCAGGGGGCTGTGTAGGGCGGGCAGGGGCGGGGCCTATGCAAATTTCTTTATTCAGAGCTAGTATGTCCGAGATTCTTGCGCAAGCGCGGAAGTAAACCCAATTGTGCGCATTTCACAGACTACACGAAAAAGAAATATGGGGTCCAGCTGGACGGGCCGCCCCACAGGGACCCACATGGATCCCTCCGTACCTGGCCGGCAGAGCCTCCTCGTCGCTCTTGGGCTCCTCTGCGGGCGCCTTGGCTGCCGCTTCCGAGGCTGTGGCTGTGGCGGGGGTCTCTGTGGGGAGGGGCCGCGCTCTCTCCTCCGCCTCCTCCTCACTCTCGGAGCCCCCGGAGGAGCTGCTGTCGGAGGCCACCAGGGGCGCCTTCCGCGCCACACAGACGTTCCAGGCGCACGGGGAGGGGGAGGCCCCCACTGCAGGGGGAGGGGCAGTCAGGCCACAAGGAAGGTCCCACCCCCCTTCACTCACACACACACACACACTTCTGCTGAGTCCAGGCAGAAGCCCCCCTCCTTCTCAGCCCCCCCCAACAGGGGCTCCAGCACTCATCCCAGGAGCCCCCCTCTGCCCCCCCCCCTTTGGCCCCACTCCGCCAGGAGTGATGCTTACGCTGGGCCTTCTCCTGGGTGGGCGCCGGCCCTCCCTGCGAGTAGCTGCTGCCCTCCGCCTCCACTGGGGAGCTGCACCGGGGGCCGGCCTCCGAGCTGCAAGAGGGAGGGAGGGAGCCGTGGGGTCTGTGTTGCTGAAGGGGGCTGGCCCTCCAGTCACCCTCGATGGCCGAGGAACGGGGAAGCACCGTGGGGCTCCTCAGGCAATGGGAAAGAACGGGGAAGCACTGCCCCCCAAATTCCCATTCCCGTTCTGCTGTGGCCCACCCAGAAGAGCACTTGACCCTCCCCCAAGAGGCGAGTGGTCACTTACCAGCAGAAGGGCTGGAAGTCGGTGAACTTGGCCCAGCCCCTCTCCTCGGGGGCCTTGGCGTCCTGGGCGGCTGAGTCCCACACACTAGAGCCCACGTCCATGGCCACGCAGGAGGCGGGTGGCGTCGAGCTGACCGGCTCAAACGCCGCCGTCCAGCCAGACCCTGCAGGGAGGGAAGGATGGCACGGCCTAGGCATTTGCCCAGGCGAGGACACAAAAGCCGTGGCTGCTCTTTTGGGGCCGAGGGGCTGGACTTGGCCAGGCCCCGAGGGAAGGCCCACAGCTCCCAGGAGAAATGGCCGGAGTGGGGGCGGGGCAGTATGAACGCACTCGCCCCCATCCCCCATCCCCTCTAAGCTACAGGGGCTCCATTGCTCTCCATAGGGAGAGGCGAGTGGGCAGGTCCGGCTGGAGGGGGCGGGTTTCCCCCCTCCCCCAACTTCCTCCCCTGAAGCTCGGAGGGGGGGGGCGGGTGGCCGGGGAAAGGACTCGCCTGCCGGCCTTCCTCCCTCCACAACTAGGACCGCTGCACCTTCCAAGGGACCATTGCGCAGCAAAAGCCTCAAAAGGGGCCTTTGCCACATTATGGTGCCCACCACATAATAGTTGCAACCCCCCCCCCCCCCCAATGGGGGAGAAAAGTGCGCCCATTATGCAACGAAATGCAATATTGTACAGCCAGGCGGGGAAACCATTCCATATAATCCTTACCTAACAGAGTTATGTACATTGGACCCTCAGTACGTTAGGCCATGGGGGGGGGGGGACTTTGGGTTTTGGAGCCCTCCATTCGAGCCGCAAGAGGCTCCGAGCGTATTTGCCTGGACGCCGAGGAGAGCAGGAGCATCCAGACCGCCAGAGGGCACCTTGGGCCACTGCTGAGCGGGGGGAGGAAGGGTGTCCTGCGGCCCCAGCAACCCCTGAGCAGGGCCCGGGGCCCTCATACCTTCAGGGGCCGGGCCTGCACCCTTCTCCCCCTCCCCCTCCGGGGGGCTGCTGCTCCCACTGCCCGGGGGAGGGGGGGCCAGCCGCTGGGGCTCGTCTTCGCCGGACTCGGGTCCGCTGCTGCTGCTGCTCCTGTTGCCGCCGCCGCCGCTGCCGCCGCCAGAGCCTCCGTTCTCGAGGTCACTCCTGGACGATCCCTCCGAGGAGTGAGAGGGCCCAAACCTGCAAGACAGGCCCGGATCCAGAGTCCGCCCGTCCGTCCTCCCTCCCTCATGCAGCTGGGCAGCGAAGGGCACCGGCCGGGGCAGGAGGGGCTCCAAGCCCAGGCCCCGCCCCCTGCCTTACCGCGTCCGTGACTTGACTCGGGCCGCGTAGCTCCTCTCCTTCTCTTCCCAGATGTCTTCCTCCTCTTCCTCGTTGTCATCGAACGGCTGGATGCGCTCGCTGGAGCAGGCGTCGAAGAGGGGCGCGTTGGGCTGCAGGAAAGGCCACGTCAGGGCGGCTGGGGATCCCAGAGGAGCAGGACCCTTTGCGGGTGGGGGGCTTGGGAAACCCTGGGCCTGTCCTGCAGGCTTCTGCTTCAGAGCCCCCCCCCCCCAGTGCAGCCATCGCAAGAGGAAAAGGCCGCTCCCTTCAGCCCCACCAGGCCGGCAGCTGGTTCTCCTGGGCAGAATGTGAGGGGAACTCAAGGCGGCCCTTCGGGGTTTTTTTTGGGGGGGGGGAGGGGGTATCCCAGCTGAACCAAGGACCTACACTGTCGTCATCGGCATCGATGTTGAAGTTGATCTCTGCAATCCTGTCGAAAGGAGCGCTGGAGGCACAGAAGGGAACCCATGAGGGCGGGGGGGCATGGGGAAGGAGCGACAAGCAGTCCCCCCCACCAAAGAGCGCAAGGCCAGAGTCCGCAAGCAGCCCTCCCTCCCCCCTCCCTCTGGACTTTGGGGGGAGGGGTGACTCACTTGATGTTGTCGTCGGGTTCAGCAAACTCCTCGTCATTGAAGCCAAATTGGTCCACAAAGTTTGCCGTCATCTGCTGGATCTGATACTCCGAGAAGGCCTGGGGGGGGGGGGGCAGGGAAGCCATTGCTCTGGGTGCCCTGCGTCCCTGCCCCCTCCGGCAGGCCCCGCCGCTTGCCAACCAGAACCCTCCCTCGCCACTTCCCCCCATCCCCACAAGTGCCTTGCTTTCCTTTCCGAGAAGCCACCGAAATGGCCGGGAAGAGGGCTGCAGGGAGACCCTCAGCAGAGGGTCCTGGGGGTGGGGGCCCCTTGCCGGCCTGAGCGGCGGCTCTTCACCCGGCGCCCTCAGAGCAGCTGACACAACACCCACTGGGCTCACAATAATTCCAGCAAGGGAAGGCGGCCAGCGGAAAGCAGCAGAAGGAGTGCGGCAGGACCTGGAGGCCCCCAAGGCCCCGCCCGCCCTGCGAGGCCCCACCCAGGGAAAAGGCAAGGCAACCCTCCACGGCCCCAACGGCGCCAGGCCCACTCTCCTCAGGGACAGGGCGCCAAAACCAGACTGGCCCCGCCGGCCTCCATCGCCACAGGTGCCATGGGACCCGGCGGCAAGCCTGCATGGGAGCCCTGGCCCGAAAGGCAGCGGGTCCCAGGCGCCTCCCCAGAAGCCTCCCCCCAAGCCCCACCTTCCCTCCCAGGCCACGGGCCCCTCCCTCTCTTTGGGCTGGGTCTGCGAAGGGCGGGGCTGGGCTACCTGCTGGAGCGAGAGCTCATTGGAGAAGGCGGCTTCCGCATCCTCGTCTTCGCTGGAGGAGTGCAGGTGGTGGGTGCTCACCTGGAAGGAGGAGCAGGAGCGGGGGGGGGGGGTGCCACTCTGAACACCAGCACCAAGGGGGGGGGAGGGGGTCAAGGGGCCTGGCCCTGCCCCTCCTCCGCTTTTCTCCAGGGCTCAGTGGGCGCCTCCCTGCAGCCCCCCCCCCCCCCCGCACTTCCAAGACCCCAAAACAGAGGCGGGGTGGATGGGGGACAGCCTACCAGGTCCACAGTGTTCCTCCGGTTGGCTTCGGTCAGCGTCTCCTCCACGAAACTCTCCCAGCGCCCTCTGCAATCCTCTGGGAGCCCTGCAGAAAAGGGGGTCAGGGTGGAGGGAGGGATGGAGGGGACTCGGGCAGCCCTCCTGGAGACAAAGCCCCGCCGGGTCCAAAGCAGCCCCGGGATCCCTGCCTGGTTGAATGCAGGCCGCTCAGAGGCAGGGCAGGTGCCAATTCTTGCAGGCCTTGGCCTGGGGAGAGCCGCCTCCTGCACTTCCGCAAGGCAACTCGGGGGCCCAGCCCTCCCCTGGCAGCAGCCCAGCCCTGGAGCAGAGCGCCCTCCCTCCCTCCCTCCCCCGGCCCTCTCCTGCCCCCAGCCTCTGCATTTGGAGGAGGGGGTCCTGCAGCTGCGTATGGTCAGCTCCCAGGGACAAAGCCCCCCCCATTGGAGACTGGGAGCCCCCCCCAGCTAGCCCGGCTTCCCCAGGAGAGACCCGCAGGCGCAGGCACCCCCAGCCAGCCCTCTCACCTTTGATGAACTCACTGATCTGGGCCTGCATGGGGCCTTTGTCCACATTCTGCACAACGGCGTTGGCGATGCGCGTCAGGTGCCCCATGTTGCCGCGCCTCATCCCCCCTTCCGCCCTGGAAAAGAACGGCGCAGCCGGGCTTGAACCCGCCCCCTTCCTCGCAGCGCATTCACACATGTGGGCGTGGCCTCTGGAGGGACCGCTCCCTGCCCCGGTTCCTGGGCCTCTCCGGTTGGGCCTGATCCCACCACTCCAGGCGGCCAGCCCCGCCCACAAGGAGGCAAGAAGGAAGGACGCGCTCACAGCCGAGGCCCTGCTTCCCAGGCCGGACGCAGGGCTGAGCACGGAGGGTGGGGTGGGGTGGGGTGGCTGCGCAAAGGCATGGCCGCCAAGAACCACAGCGATGCTCAGGGGCCTGGCCTTTCTCACGGGGGTTCCCGCAGGTTGCAAGCCTCAGTAGGGGCCGCGGTGATGCCTTGAGCAGAGAGTGAAAGGCGGCGGCCTGACCCAAAACACACGCCCAGAACCCTCCCTCGTTTCCGAATCGGCCAGCAAGGGCTCAAGGCAACGGGGCGGGCGCCACTCTGCAGCCAGCCAACAGCCAATTTAAGGCACAACTGGCGGTCCCTCGTCCAGCAGGAGGCCGGCCCACTCCACCTCCAGTTGTGGATTTTAATGCCAGTGGGCCCTAACGTGTACTTCAACTCTATTTAGCATCTTGTGGTGTGCCGCCTTTCAATAGCGTCCCAACGACACTGCCCACGGCCTCGAAGCAGGAAGGGGCGGAGGGTCACGAGTCCACGATGACTCTTGCTATTGCTGCTGCTGCTGCTACTCGTGATGCCACCCAGCACTGCCAGGCATGGGCGGCAGCTCCTTAAGGGTCCGGTCCTTCACGAGGAAGCCCAGGAGAGAGCGGGGGGGGGGGGGGGCGCACGAGGCCAAAGGCCAGCGAGGGGCGGTCCCTGAAGGTCGGGCCCCTCCCCCCATGCCCAAGGAGGAGGAGGAGGGGGCCTTACTGTATCCGGTCGTTGGTCTCCCAGGCGTCCAGAATCCTCTGCACCAGGCAGCACCTCTGGAACAGCTGGAGGGGAAGAGCAGAGCGAGGCCTCAGGGGGCCGTGCAAGGAGCAGCGCCCCTCCCCCCAGAACCCAGCAGGAGGGCAGAGGGGGTGGGGTGGGGGGAGACAGAGCGCCCGGAGACCTCCCCTCCGCCCACTCGTGGGCCCCTTCTCCCTCTCCTGGTGCCATTCTCCATGCACCTCACCTTTGCAGGGCCAAGCATGGCGGTTTGCAGCCTGGCCTACGAAGTGCCCTCGCTCGCTCAACAAGGAAAGGGAGGGCCTTTGGGCCTGCCCGCGCACCCCCCCCCCTCTTGGTCCTCGCAGAACCACAAGCACACCTCGCCTCAGGGACTCTGAAGCAGGCACTCTTTTGACTTCTTCACTGCACAGCAAGGCTTCCGTGACGGCAGAATTAGAAACACCTAGGCCGTTCTACGGTTGGCCGACCCTGGGAGTCACTACGGAGTGGCCCGGGAGATGCTTCTCTAGGGCTCCCGAGGTCCTCCAGCGTGACTCAATGGTATGCTGACACTAGAAGTCAGGCAATGACATGGTTGACTCAAAGCGCATCTGCTGCTTTGCGGCATCGGCGGCGGGCACAGGAAGGGACGGTTCACACAATTCAGCCGTTTAAACATGGAAAGGGGGGGCACCGCCCACTGAGGGGCCAAGGTGGCCGACGGGGAAGCAGAACTGCTAGCCATGCTCAGCCACCCTTTGGCCCGTCCTCTCCTGACCCAGTCACCCAAAACCATACGAGAAGCACATGGATCTCTGTGTATTTGTTTATGTATCGCCCAGCTGCACCGCAGCCAGAGTCAGGGCTTCCTGTTGACGCAACCAGCTTCCCTTCCGGCAGCCACCCCTTGGCCCCAGGGGCGGAGGGAGGAAGGAAGGGTCACCCTGGCCTTGCGCAGAAGCCGCGGGCGTGGCTCCGGCCGGAGCAGAAGCAGCAGGCCCCCTCCCTCCCTCCCTCACTGCAAGTGCAAAGGGAGCCAAAGAGAGGCCCGGTGTGTGTGTGTGTGTGTGTGGGGGGGGGGGTTCCTCTGCACTTCCTAGGCCAGACTGCACATGCCTTGCCCTGATGGGTTGCTGCTGCTTGGGCCCTGCTAAGGACGCTGCCCCCCCCCTGCACACACACACGCACGCACGCACACATGCACGCCCCCCTCGGCACCGGAGCGGCTTCTCACGTGCGTGAGCATGATGTTCTCGGGGCGCCCGTTCTTGGGGGCGTCCCCCTCGGGTGGGTCCCCCTCGGCCATGCCCTCCTTCTTCTCGGCATCACTTGGGGGGGTCGAGGAGGGGGAGGGGGAGGAGAGGGCCAGGATGGCGGCGATGCACAGCTCCACTTGGAAGTGCAGGAAGTTATTCCAAGTATACTTAAAGAATAAGTCCTGGAAGAGAGGCGAGTGCGGTCGGGCTCTCTCCGAAGGGCCTTTCTCCCCTCCAGGCTGGCCGGCCGGCCGACCCTGGGCTCTCGCCCCTCGGGACTCACCAGCAACAGGTCCATGGTGTTGAGGCGGCAGAGCTCCTGGTTGATGCTGGGCGTGTTGGTGTGCAGAAGCGCCGCAACCAGGCGGGCCCCGTGGAGGCGGGCGTTCCCGAGCGGCTCCTCCAAGACCCCGATGGTGGTCAGGATGGGGGCTGCCTGGAGGGGGGGGGGCAAGGGGAGGCGCCTCATTTAGGCAAAAAGCTCCCTCCCCTCCCCTCCCTGCCCAGTGCCGGTGCTGCTGACCAGAGCAAACCTGCATCAGGGCCACATCAGGACCCGCCTGTCAGCTTGACAGCCCCCCCCCCCCCCCAACCAGGTGACGCAGCAGGTTCTGTTCCATGAGAATGCCCACTCTATGGCCCCCAGCCACCACAGGAAGCCAAGCCAGAGGGGTGCGCTGGGAGCGGGGGAAGGGCCTCCAAGGTGGGAGGGCGGGGCCTGCGTACCTTGGGCGGGCGGAGCAGCAGATCATGGAAGTCGCTCAGCCGGGGCTCGATGCCGGAGAGCACGCTGCTGCTGATGGAGTAAGGCCTCTCGCCCCCCTGGGAGAAGGCGTCCACCAGCCCCTCCACGCTGTGGGCAGAGACAGGCGGCACCCTCAAGGCCAGGAGCAGGGCCAGGCCGGGTTCCTGGGCAGCCAGGTGAGTAACGGCCCAGGCCACGCCCCCAGAGGAGGGAACCAATCCTGGCCTTGGAACAAACCCTTTCCAGGGAGGGCCTGGACACTTCCGACAAAGCGGAAACCAAGGGGCCCATGTGTGCGCGCACACCCAACAGTTCCTCCAACGTTACCAAACACAGATCTGATTCTGCGGAGGCCCCCAGGAGGCAGCCCACCCGCCCGCCCGCCCCTCCACACGAAAATCACAAGTGGACTTCCACCGGGAGACCAGGGTCCAAATCCCACCGGGCGACTTTGGGAAAGTCAGAAACTCTCCGCCGCAGGAAGGCCAGGGCAGCCCCCTCTGAGCTATTCTTACCAGGACAGCCCCATGAGAGGTGCCCATGAGGGACGGCGTAAGCCGGCCATAATACCCGGAAGGCCCCTGGCAGCAGCGTGCCTCCTTCCACCCTTCTCTGAACCTCTACTCCCCCCAAATAAGGTGCACGTGCACACACAGACACGCACCCCCCCCCCCCGGGTGTCATGGGAAGGCAGTGAAACTCACCCCACGCGCCTGGGCTCCAGGAGGGTCAGGAGGGCCTGGGTCCCACTCACAATGCAGCTCTCGGTGCGCTCGCCATCAAACATGTTCTTCAGGAGCTGCTCCACACATTCCTGCCTGACGAGACCAGGAGAGGATAAAGGCCGGGCCTGGGGAGCGCCTGGCCCCGGAGGGAGGGAGGGGGAGCGGGGGGCACCCCCACAAGGACGCAGTGGTCCAGCGGCCCCCTAGGCCCGGCAGATCGACCCCCGGACGGATGTGGCAGGAAGAGGCTGGCCGGCCGCCCGCTGCTCATTATGCCCCGCTCTGTGCCCAGGTCCCAATCCCCTTTTCCCTCGGTCGCTTCCTCCAAGATTTGAGGTGACAGAACCCCCCCCCCCCTCCTCCCTATTCCCATCCTCGCGGCGGGAAAGGCAAACCCAGGCCGGCCGGCCTGCCTCCCCGAGCCCCGCCGGCCTCGGCCCTATCCCTTCCCCTTCTCTCCGGCCCTGTTTTTCTGCTAGAACAACACTGGAGAGCCCTGCAGCGAAAAAGCAGTGAAGGATGGACACTTAAAATGGCCCGTAAGTACCGGTAGCCTATGAACGAACGCACCCTGAAGACGTCCTGCTCAAGGCCAGGAATCGACACAGCCAAGTACGCTCTCTCAGGAACTGCCTTTCCCTCCCCCCAGCCCCCCAAGTGCCCTTAGCCAAGGGCTGGGGAGAACCTCCTTCCTTCCCCCGCACAGCAGGCCCCCCCTCCAGCCCCGCAGATGCCCCACTTTTGGCCGGTCCACCCCCCCCCCCCACCCAAAGCAGGGACTCCCAGAGCCCACCGCCAATGGCTGCTGCCGCGGGGCTCAGGCCCCCCGGGGCGGGAAGGGCAGGGAGAGGGCCGCTCAGCCACCCTGGGCCTCTGGCCCTGGCACTTACGATTCCAGCACTGCCAGGAGGGGGTCGGCCTCGGGGGGCTCCTGCAGCTGGCCGCCCTGGTCCCTGCTCAGCCGGATGACGTCGCACAGTGTTTGGGAAGCGTTGGACTGCCGCTGCAGAGCAAGGAGGAGGAGCAGCAGGCGGGTCAGGCGGGGCCAAGGCACCACCGGCGCCAGCAGCAGCAGGCCTGGCTGGACCCACCGGGCCGGGCCTTGACTCTACAGGCGGCCTGCCTTCCCAGCCAGGAGGACTCACCGCCCTCCTCCTCCTCCCGCCCTCTCGGGGCCCCTTGAGCCCTCCCGGCAGAACAGCTGCTCTCCCCGCTCGCCCGCCCGCTCGCTCCTTGGTGGAGCCTCAGGCACACAAGGCCGGCCCTCCCCCTCCCCTCCCCTCCCCAGGCCCCTTGCTTTGCCTTCCTGACCCCTCACCACGGCTCTTCCTTTTGAAACACGTTTTATTTACTGCAGGCTCCGCATATTCAGTGCCTACACTTACCCTTGCGCTTCTCACTTGCCCTTCACACATTATGCACAGAACACGGGTGTCTTCATGCCTATGGCTCCCGCTCTATTACGTTTTGCCCAATCACCGAGTGCTGACCCTTCACCCTTGACCAGGCAATTACATGACTTATTTCCAAAGTTCCGTTGTTCCATTACAGGTTCCGCCCCCTTCCCTTCTGTAGATAGATGCACGCCCCATCCGTTTCCCCACATCTCCCCCAAACCATCGTTTTTCCCAGTAATCCCCTTTTCCTCTGTATACTACCGGCCAGTTTATCGTTTACGGCCACGTCCCAGCCCCCCCCCCCGGGAGACCCCTCTTCCTTCCCACTGGCAACCCCCCGCTCCTCCTTTCCATTTTTAGCTATTCGCAATCTTGCTGCTCTTCCCAGATCGGCAATTCATTCCTTTCGCTCTCTTTCCATAGTGCAACATCATCCACGCGTGAGAGGAGCAGGGCTGTTCCCGGCCTTCCTGTTCTCTCTATTTCGGCAATTCTTCTTATTTCTTGAAATACATTTTCCCAAATTTTTTGAACGTATTTACAAGACCACCACGTGTGTCTGTCACAGGGACCCGTTTCCTGACAGCCCCCCCCCCCAGCACCGCTTAGAGCGTTCTTATCGATCTGATTGAATCTGTGTGAGATCCCACGACTCTTCCTCCCTGAGGGGGGGGGGGGGTCTTGGGAGTGGCCACAGCCTTCAGGGGCGGCAAGAGCAAGGCTAAAGGCCTGAAGGGCAGCAGGGGGGGGCGAGAGAGGAAGCCCACCCGGCCCATGCGCTGAGAGCGGACCACCAGCCTCCCCTGCAAGACGGCCCACGGGGCCAGAACTTACGTCCTCATCCTGGCTGGGGTGGATCAGGCCCACAAGCCTCTGGATAACCTTGGCGTCATTCAGCCACTGGCGGGGAAAAAAGGGGGGGGCAACAAGTCCAGGTGAGAAGTGGCCCTCACCCCTGTTGGCCCTCTGGCCCCGATTCCCTGGGGCTGAAGGGGGCCACGCTCAGGAGGGCCACACAAGCGGCCGGGAAGCAACGCCCAATGACTCCCACGCCCAGGGCCCAAGGAAGAGCAAAGGCCCCCCATCCCTTCCTCCAATCCCTCCCTCCCAGACACAGCAACCAGCCCAGAGACTGTCAGTGAGCAGCCCCAAGGCCCCCAGACAAGCCAAGGCTAGGCCAAGGTCATAGAGAGGAGCATGTGCGTGGGCAAGCCTCCTGAACTTCAAGGCAGAAGGCATGGAAGGGAGAGGCCGGGAGGAGTCCTCAGGGCGAGGGCCCCCTGAATGGTGCGAGACCCCAGGAGCGCAGCTGGCCCCTCCAGCACTACGCGGGCCACCCCTGGATGCCTCCCTCCTTCCCACAGAAGCTCGCTCGCTCGCTCCCCCCAGAGTCAAGATGAGGATGCCCCCCCCCCCCGCCACATGCAGAACGCCCAGGGGTGGCTCGGCTTGGCCGGGGCCGCCAATGCAAGGCGCGGGTGGCTCACGTTCAGGACTTCGTGGCGCAGCTGGGAGGGCTCCACGCAGCTGATGAGTCGCAGGAGCAGGTCCATCATGGCCGACGTGTCAATGTGCTTCAGGACCAGGTCGATGAAGCGCTCCTTCCGCCTCAGGAACGCTATGACCTTGGAAGGAAGAACGCCGCCTCAGCCCCTCCAGCCCGCCCTCCAAGGCGCCTCCAAAAAGCCCTTCGGCCAAAGGAGACGCGGGCAGGGTATTCCAGCCACTAGAGGCTGTCTTAACAGAGCAACAACTTGTTTGTTTGTTTGTTTATGTGGATTTGGATTCTAGACCGCCGCACCTTAAGGAAGGCAACTCCTAAAAACAACCGGGAAGGAACCCTTCCCTTAAAAACACGCGAGATGGAGCGTGGGGGGCGCGAGCAAGAAGGGCTGCTGCTGACGGTTTCTGATCCCTGCAAACGGCCTCTCCTGGGGGTGTCTCTGCAGCCGCCATGAGGCCTCTGGGCTGGTGCTTCCTCCCGAGCCCCCCCTCCCCTCCCTCCCCCTCCCCTCCGGGGCGCAGCTGCCCACCTGCTCCGTCTTCCTGGCAATGAGGTTGCCGATGGTCTTGCTGAAGAAGCTGGCCAGCAACGGGTTCAGGGGGGGCTCGTGGTCCAGGAAATCGTAGAGGACGCTCAGCAGGGCCTCGTCCCCCCCAAGCTTGTCGTTGATCTGCGGCACGTCGGAGGTCAGCAGTTCGCAGGCCGTGTTGGGGTACCTGCAGGGAGGGGCAGGGGCCGAGCGGGAGGAAGTGAAGTGGGAGGGAGCAAGGGACAGCAGCGCCGGATGTGGGGGGGGTGGGTGGTGGGGTGGGGTGTCCTCTGGCCTCTCCCACAACCCGAAGCAAAGCCCCATCCCCCTCCTGGCCAAAGGCAAGGGGCGCTTCCAGGAGAGCAGTCCCAGGGACCTCACCAGGAACAGGCGCTGAGCGTCTTACTTGCCCACGGAAGCCCTGGCCCCAAGGGGAAACTCTCCACTTGGGGGCCACTGTGGATCTTCAAGGGCAAGCGGCTGCAGCCCCTCTTCTGCCTCAGGCCTCCTGGCCCCACCTCTACTAGCCCTGGGGGGGGGGGAGTGGGGTCCACAATGCCACAGGCACCCCCCCCCAATATTCCGCACAAAGGCCTGCTGGCAGGGAAAACCCCTGATCTTTCCCCCCGACCTGCGACAGAAGGGGAGGAGCCTCCCGCGAGGATTCCCCCTGCCTGCTTTCTGCCTCCTCCTCCCACCCACCTACCCACCCAGAAGACCCCCCCCCCCGAAGTGGGCTGCCCAAAGCCCGGCGGCACCTACTTGAAGCGGACCTTCTCGTCCATGTCCAGGGGGGGCTCCTGGGTGATGAGGCGGACCAGCTCCTCCATGCAGCTCGGCTGGCAGAGGAAGTCCACCAGCTTCCGGTTCTGCGCCTTGCACTCCTGGAGGAGGTCATCTTCGTCCATCAACTCCGGCAGAGTCACATCCTCCTTCTCCAGCAGCTTGTCAACGTGCGACGTGGCATTCAGGTCAAATTTCCAGAACATGGTGAGAGCGCCCCGCTACCTGCATCGAGGGGGAAGGAGCGGGCTGGGAGCGTGGACCATGGTCGGGGGGGGCGCTCTGGGCCGTTCCCTTGCGATCTCCGTCGCTGGGGGGGGGGTGTTGGAGGAGAAAGCACCGCCGGAGGGACGGGTGGCGGAGGGGGTCCTACCTCCTCCTGCGGTGGCTTCAGGGGCGAGGCCCTTGCCACAGCCAGCTGCCGCTTGGCCTTCCTGCCGCTCCAGAGGACCTGGCCTTGGGAACAACGTCCATTTAACTCGGTTGCTTTTCGGTCCTTTCCTGCAGAAGGAAAGAATCGCGGGCATGTCGCAAGTGGTGGGGGAAGGCAGAGGCCGCAGGAGGGGAGCTCCTTCTTTGGCTCCACTTTACCTGCCCGGCAGAAGCGCCGTGGACCAGGTGGCCCGTGTGCTCTCTTCCAAACCTGGGTGTCCACAGCCAAAAACCACCCCCAGTTCGGAGTCCAAGTAGCAAAGGAGAAGCCGCTGCAGGAGGAGCTTCCCTGACCCCAAGGGGCCTCCCTCGCTCCCCGGGAGAGCTGCGGGAGGGGTGGCCACTCCAAGGCCCGGCTGTAGCCCTGACTCGGCCTTCAGGCCCACCCGCAGAGGCCCAAGGAGCCAGGCATCCTTGCTAGGAGGAAGCTGGTAGGTTGCCATGGAAACCACCAAAGCCCTCCCCCCTCCTCCCCAAACCATCAGGGCCAGGCTCCCCCCCCCCAAAAAAGAGACAAAACTCGGGGGCAGGGCGCCCTCCCTGCGAGGCTCCGCCACAGGAAGCAGCAGCACGGCCGCAATGGGGCCCACCTGCCAGCTCTCCCAAAGGAAGCAGAGGAGGAACACCTGAGAGGCCGCCTCTGGCACTTGAACGCCGGCCTGAGAAGACGCGCGGAGACTGAATGGCGGCACACTCTGAGCGCATGCACGCGCACACATGCCCAAGAACAAGGAGTTTCCCTGCCCTCCCCTGGGATCCGCCACAGCAGGGACTAAACACAACTCGGTCCAAAAGGCAAACCTGTCACGAGAGGCACGGCGTGCAACAGGGAACCTGCAACCTTTGCCGCCCGTAAGGACAAAATGCAGCTTCGTGACACACAGACAGTCCGTCCCCGAGTTACCAATATCCAGCTGACATAGGACTCAAAGTGAAGAACAGGACGGAGGCCGCAGGAAGTGGGAGAAATCTCCCGCTCAGAAAGGAAATCCATTCCTGAAAGGGTGATCGTCAAGGGGGGGGAGGGGTCCGCCGAAGCGTTCTCTCCACAACTAGCCACAATTTCCAAAACCTCATTCTCACAGGGACAGAAAGTGAGGGGGACTCTCTTCTGAACAGGGGCGCAGGCCGCAAAGGAAGTGCCGTGGGGTGCTATGTTCACCTCCCTATGTGATCCAGTAGACAGACAGACAGACATTTGGCTGGACTTAGGCTTAAACATTTTCCGTTCCAACTTACATACAAATTCAACTTAAGAACAAACCGCGATAACCTCTCTCGTTTGCAACTTGAGGACTGCCAGCACGGAGATCCATCCCAAGAGTTTCTCTGACAGATGCAGACCTTTTGGGCGCCCAAAGGTCCCTGGCATTGCTTGCGCAAGGGCTTGGAAGGCTCCTGCCCGAGTGAATCTCCTTCCCCACCACGGGGCCCCGGCCAGGCCAGGCGGAGCCACAGCGCTCCGAGGGCAGGTAGGGACAAAGAGCCACAGGAGGCGGCCGACAGCGATGCCGCCCTGGCCCTCTTTCCGTGAGCTGCTCCCATGTCGCCTTCTCCTCACTTGAAGAGAACGGACAACACTGTTTTGGCCCCAGGGGCCAGGGACACAGCATCCCTGCTCAATCAACACATTGTTTACCTCCTGGTTGTAAGCCGCCCCGAGCCTGTTGGGAGTGGCGGCATAGAAGCCGAATAAATCATATCAAAATCAAACATGGTTTCATCAACTTGTATATTTTGACTACAGCTGGCCCTCTGTATCCGTGGTTTCTCTGCACCCACGGATTCAGCTCAAAGATATGTGTGTGTGTGTGGGGGGGGGGGTGGAGTCCAAAAAGCAGGCCATGGCTCTGCTGCTGCACTTCTAGCAGTCCTATGCGGAGGGGGAGGCGAGCCCGGCTGTGGCCCCTGCCTTTCCCCAGGCAGGCGCTTAGGCTCTCTCTCTCCAGGAGGAGTTTGGGTTCTTTGCACACAAGAGGACTGGCGCATCCTGGGGCTCCAAAAGCCCAAGGACCCAACATCCATCCGGGCGCCAAGCACACGCTGCTGGGAATGGAGCGTAGAGGGGCTACTGGCCACTCGAGGCTCCGGGGGGCACCTCGCCTGGCACTCGTTCAACGGCCAGCAGCAAAGTTTGCCCCATGTCCCAAGCCAGTCCCCACCCGCACCATCCCACCTATGGCCCCTGCCTGTAGCCATAAGAAAAAAGGCCTCGCCCCCAAGCCAGGCAGACAGGGAGGGAGGGAGGGACCACAGACGAAGGAAGAGTGCATCTGCACTGTAGAATTAATCCACATTGATGCTCAGTCCTACGAAGACACCGGATTTGTAGCTTGGTGAGAAAACAGCTCTCTTCAGAAGGGAATCTCGGTCCCACCACCCACTCAGGCACGCTTGGTGGGAGCAGGGGAGAGGAGGGCCTTCTGGGTGGCTGCCCCCAGGCTGTGGAACTCTCCCCCAAGAACAAAACCAGGATGGCTCCACCCCTGCCGGCCCTCCTTCTGCAGGCAGGCCAACACCTTACTCTGCCAACAGGCTTTTGGGGAGGGGGGAGGGGAGACTCTGGGGAGGGGAGGGGGCATTGGGGGCTATGTGCTTGAGAGGCCATTTTAATGTGTTTGCTGTATTTTAATTCTGTATCTGCCACACTGCTGTTAGTGTGTGTGTGTGTGTGTGTGTGGTTTTCTTTACTTTTGCTTAGTGTGGAGAGATGTTAGCGGCACCTGCCTTCCTCCGTTCCTCCGTGGGGAGAAAGGAAGGGGGGATATAAATAGAGGCGATGCTTATTATTTATTTATTGACTGATGGCCGTTGCCCCCTGCCCTCCCCCACTCAGGGGCCCAGCCAATAAAAACGCAAGTATAAAAATCAAGGACAGTTTAAACCCTAAATATTAGCAAGTGCTGCAAAACCCTCATTAAAACTCCAACAAGGCAGAGAGAGAGAGGGGGAGAGAGAGAGGAGAGAGAGAGAGAGAGGGAGAGAGGAGAGAGGAGAGAGAGAGAGGAGAGAGAGAGGGAGAGAGAGGAGAGAGAGGAGAGAGAGGGAGAGAGAGAGAGAGAGAGAGAGAGAGAGAGAGGGAGAGAGAGGGGAGAGAGAGAGAGAGAGAGGGAGAGAGGGGGGGAGGCCACGTGGGGCACCTCGCCCACCCCTTCTGCCATGCAGGAAAAGCACCATCAAGGCCCCCGGGCAGGTGGCCACCCAGCCTCAATAGTATTATTATTAATATAATAATAGTAATAATAATAACAATATAGAGCTGGGCCATCTACTCAACTCACCCTTATTTCCTATGAGCCGCCCTCCACCAAAGGCCCTCTTCTGGGCGTGTTTACCGAGTTTAAATAGACAGGCGACCTAGTCACCGCTTGCTACTCAACAACCACAGGCGCTTCTGAAGAGCCGTGTCTTGCGTGCCCCTAAACATGTATGTAGATCGGGAGTGGCCCTTTGGTCTGGCGGGAGGGAGGGAGGGAGGGAGTCCCGCAAGACTGGGGCTGCGGTGGAGAAGGAGCGCTGCCTTGCGGACTCCGGGCGGACCTCTCGAGGGCCACCTGCTTCCGGCAGGCATGGAGAGCACAGTCCAAGCAGCCCTGGCAGGTGCCCGCCCAGCCTCTGTTTCAAAGCCTCCAAGGCAGGCGCTTACACCAGACTCCAAGGCAGAGAGTCCCACTGGTGAACAGCTCTCTTACAGCTCTCTTTCCTGTCATTTGAACCCGTGGCCCCGAGTCCTGGTTTCCAGGGCAGCCGAAAACAAGCCTGCCCCTTCCTTCTCACGACACCCTTCCGCATGCTGACGCGTGGCTCCCCTGCCTCCGCCCACTCAGCCTTCTCTCCTGCAGGCGAAAGAGGCTCCTCCCAGGGGGGTTCCCGGCCTCTGGGCCTTTGGCCCTTGCCACCGCCCGCTCCCTCCGCCCACCTCCTAGTTTAAGAGCCAGCACCCCTCTTGAGCTGTGTTGCCCACAGCGTGCTTCCAGGTACAGAGGCCTGGCCAAAGCAGGAGGGAAGGGCGCCGTGACAGGCAGCGGCCCCTCCATGCGGAGGCCAGGCTCCCTTGGGCGCCACTGGCTCTCTCTGCTGGAACCGGGCCCTTTGGGCGCCTGGTCTGTGGGCTGGGGAGGAGGGGGGGGGCCCTTTGGCTCCCCTGCCATTGCGAACGGAGGCTCCCTCCGGTGCCCCTGGGGCCAAGGCCCTCCTGGCGCCGGCTGCAGCCGCCCCCGCCCCCTCTCACATCTCATGCCATTGTACCTACACTGCGTGTTGCCTGGTTGTCCGTGAGCCGCCCCGAGCCTGCCGGAAGGAGCGGCGTAGAAGGCCGAATAAATAGATAGATAAATAAAAATGCACAATAACCCCTGGGAAGCGTCCCAGGGCCCTCCCTTCCGCACAGGCACGAGAACAAGCCCCGTGAGGAGTGGCCTGAGGAGCTGGGCATGTTTAGCCGGAAGAAGAGAATGCTGAGAGGAGGCAGGCTGAGGGCCCGAGGGAGGGAGGGAGGGAGGGGGGAGCGGGCGTTTGGAGAGTGACCAGGCATCGTGGCCCCCCGGCCTCCCCCCCCCGGGCTCACACGCGGGGCCCTCCCCTCCATCCCCCCCCCCCCGTGCCTCCTCCCTCCCTCCCTCCCTCCCTCTGCCGCCGGGGCTGCTGGGCCCAGGAGGGGCGCCGGGCGGGGGGGGGCGGGCGGACTGCGTCTCACGTCGTGTTCGTCCCGTGGTGCTGTTTGCGTTGCTGCATTGCCGCGCGCTCTTGGGCTGGGCCTGCTCTCGCCGCCTCCAGCCCCCGTGGCTACCACCACTACCACTGCTACTTCCACCCCTTCGGGCTGCCCGGGGGAGGAGGGCGCCGCGGAGCCAGGGCCTCGGAGGAGGCGGGCGGGGAGGCGGGCGGGCGGGCGGGCGGGGGCGCCGGGGACGCCAGGAGCCGAGCCGCCCTGGGTCCGGTCCTGGGGGCGGGAGGCCGCCCAGCCGCTGTCCCACGGGCACGCAGGGAGTTCCGCCGCTGAACGGCCCTCCCCCTCCCGGCCCCGGCTCACTCACCCCGCGGGGCCGGCCTGCCCGCTCTCCTCGCTCGCTCGCTCGCTCGCTGCTTCCGGTTCCGCCGTTCCTACCGCTTCCGCTTCCGCTTCCGCCGCTTCCGCCTCCTTCCCTTTCCTTTCCGGCCCCAAAATGGACGCCTCAGGGAGGGCCGCCGGAAGCGGAAGCGGAGGGTCCCGGAAGCGGAAGGGGCGGAGCTTGCGGCGCTTCCCCGCCTGGGCCGGCGATGGAGCCTCGAGCGGCGCCCCTCCCCGCGGAGGAGCCCCGCCCTCCCCCGCCCCCGGCCCCCCCGCCGCGCAGCCCTGGGCCCGCCTCTCGGCCTGGCTGGAGTGCGCCTGCGCAGTCACCTTCGACCTCGAGCTCGGCCAGGCCATCGAGGTGGGTCAGGGAGGGAGGGCGGGAGGGGGCGGGTGACGTCACGGCGGCCAGGCCCCGCCCGCCGCCTGGCCCCGCCCCTCTCCCTCCCCTGAGGCCCCTCCCTCCTTGCCTTGCAGCTGCTCTACCCGCCGGAGCCGGCGCTCAGCGAGAAGGAGGTAAGCCCCGCCCACGGGCAGGCCGGCAGGCAGGCAGGCCACGCCCCTCGGGGCCCAGCCGCGGGCCGGCTGCGGCCCTCCCTCCCTGCCCCCGCCCCCGCCCGGCTGCGGGGCACCCTGGGAGTTGTAGTCCGAGGCGCCCGGAAGGGAGGCCCAGCGGGAGGGCCCGAGCCTGGGCTGGGCGGAGGGAGGGGGCGCGGCTGTTGCCCCGGCGGGGCTGCGGCGGGTGGGGGCCGAGCCCTGGCGCCGGCGAGGCTGCTCCCAGGCCGGCAGGCAGGCCGCATGCGGGGAGGGAGGGTGGGCGGGTGGAGCTCCCGCCTGTCAGCTCCAGCTCCCCACGCAGCCATGGCAACAGGAGCGGAGCATCCAGCGGAGGCGGCAGCCAGCGCCCCCCTCTCCCCCCCACACACACCCAGAGGCCACTTGCAGCCCCTCCTGCCCGCCGCCCATTGACGCCCCCCGAGAAAGGGGCCGGTGCCCGGGCCTGCTGCCCCCTGGCCCCCTTCCCATGGGGCGGGCTTGGCCGGGAGCGGACCCGCGGCGGCCGCCCCTGAGGAGCCCGGTGTCCCTGTGGGCGCTGCCCCAAGAGCCCGGGCGCTGCTCCCACGGGCCCGGGCTCTCCTTCTCAGGAGCCTGGCCAGCGCCCCCTTCCCAGCCGGAGGGAGGGAGGAGGGAGCCTGGCCAGCAAGCGGCCCTTCCCTGCAGCAGCGCCCGCGCCTCCTCCCCCCCAGGCAGAGCGCAGCAGGCCCCCCTTGGCCCTGGTCGGCGGCGGCGGCGGCTGAGCAGCTTCCGCGAGGCCTCAGCAGGGCGGTGGTGTTCCAGGCCTCCCGCTCTCGGGAGGGGCCTTCAGCGCAAGGAGCCCCCTCCGTCCACCCACCTCCGATCGAGTCCCATTCACCCCCCCCCAGTACCCTCTTTCTCCATCACACCACGACACACACCCCCCCCGTGACCCTCACGGCGCGCCCTCCTTCCTCTCTTCCGGCAGAAGACCAGCATCTGCTACCTGGCCTTCCCGGACTCCTACTCGGGTGAGTAGGGGAGGGAGCGGGGAAGGGGCCCCAGGGGAGCCCTGGAGGTGGGGGGAGGGGGAGGCAGCCGGGAGGGGTCCTGCTCCCCTCGGAAGGGGCTCCTCCGGCTCCCCCGTTCACCTGCTGCTCCTCCCTCCCTCCCTCCCTCCTGCAGGGAGCCTGGGGGACACGCAGTACTGCTTCCGCTTCCGCCAGTCCGGGGCCCGCCGCCAGGAGCGCCCCTGGGCCCAGAGCGCCACCGGCCGCCACACGGAGCCCCCCGCCGCCCTGCAGGTCAGGAGCACAGGGCCCCCGCCTGGGGATTGGGCCCGAACGGGGGGGGGGCACAAAGCCTCAAGGGCCCGCCTCCTTCTTCCCCTCCCCCCCCCAGCAGGAGACGGCCCACTACTTTGGCTACGTCTACTTTCGGCAGGTGAGGGACTCCTCCGTCAAGAGGGGATACTTCCAGAAGGTGAGTGGCCACTCTGCCCTCCCAACCCGCCACGGGTGCGCTCCCACGGGCCCAGCAGCAGGAAACACCCCCCCCCCCGGCAAGGCCTGCAGGGCGGGTGGGGGTTGCATCGTCTCCCAGAGCAACCGAGAGCACTCTCTCCCCCCCCCCCCTGTGTGTGTGTGTGTGTATGTGCATGCGCGTGTGTTCCAGTCCCTGGTGCTGGTCTCCCGCCTGCCCTACGTGAACCTCTTCCAGGCTCTGCTGCAACTCATTGCCCCGGAGTACTTCGACAAGCTGGAGCCCTGCCTGGAGGCCGGTGAGGGGGGCAGGGCAAGGCGAGGGACGCTTGGGGGAGGGGAGAGCCCCCCGGGCCACGACGCCTATGGCGCAGAGGCTGCTGCCAATGTGCAGGGGCCTTTGTGGGGAGGGGGCACACGCCATCCCGAAAGGCCTTTCCGGGCCTGAAAGAGAGGGGGGCCATGGGCACCTCCCGGGGCCGTGGGGCAGCCTGCGCTTGCGCGGCCAGCAGAGCCGGGGCAAAAGAGGTGCCCCAAACGGGACCAGCCCCTCTCTCGCTGGAGGTGGTGGGCCCCAGTGGCCCGGCCGAGGAGTGGCCCTGCCTGCGACTGCACGCGCGCATCAGGGCCCCCCTTCTCTGCCTCCCCTCAGTGTGCAGTGAGATCGACCAGTGGCCCCCGCCGGTGCCCGGCCAGACCCTGAACCTGCCTGTGATGGGCGTCGTCATTCAGGTACCATGCCAGGACTTCTCCCTCCCAAAATGGGGGGGGGGTTGTCTCCAGGACCCAGTTACTTCCCCTGGCGAAGCCCCCGCCCCCCAAAGCGCAGCCTGGCTTCCAGGAAAGGGAGCGCGCTGTGCAGGACGGCCTTTGCTCCACAGGTGCGGATCCCCTCCCGGGTGGAGAGGCCCGACGCCAGCCCCGTCCTGCCCCTGAAGCAAGAGGTGAGAGCCGCCTGGGGTCATCCACTGAGCCTCCCCCAGCCTCAAATGCCTGATCCATGCCGTGACTCTTCCTCCTCCTCCTCTCAGGCCCCCCTCCCTGAGGTGGTGCAGCACCCCCCCCCACACACGCAACCAGCCCCTTGGCCTTTGCACTCTGTGGCCTCCAGGCTGTGGAGGAAGGGGTGGCCTGGCCCCTGGGCGCCCCAAGGTCCTTGGTTGGGTTGGGTTGCAGCCCACCGGCAGCCTCCCCCCCTCCCTCCCTCCCTCCCTCCCTCCCTGAGCCAGGGGAGCTCATGGCTGCAAGGACTGGGGGCCCTGGTTGGATGCCCTTCCCCCACCGCCCCCCCACTCCCTCCCCCCCTCCCTGGGTGGAGCCAGGATCCTGCCTGCTCCTTCCCAAAGAGAAGCGGTGCAGCGCAGGTGCAACTCCAGAGCCTCGGCCTCTGAGGCCCCGTCTCTCCCTCTCTCTCTCCCTCTTCTCCTTCGCTTCCCAGAACCTTCTGCCGGCCCCCCTCGTCCTGCCCAGCGCCTGCGAAGTGGACCTCTTCCGGTGAGCACTCCCTTGCCTTCGCTGGGCGGGGCCGGGCAGGGCCTCTGATCTCTCCGCCGTGGGAGGAGGCAGGTCTTGACCCAGCCCATGGCGGGGGCGTTGGCCTTTGGCGGAAGGGCAGGGGGCCCGCAGACGTCAGCCGGTGGCCCTGCGTGGGCCTCCCTTGGCCACTGCCGCCCCAGAGCCACGCTGGGCCTGCGCCGTCCTCCGGTCTCTGCAGATCGAGGGAGGGAGAGGGGGGGCGGTGCGGCCGGGGCCACGGTTCATGCGGCCCGGTCTCCCTCCTCCCCCCCCGGCAGGTGCTTCCAGCCGGTCCTGATCCACGTCCAGATGCTGTGGGAGCTGGTGCTGCTGGGGGAGCCGCTGGCGGTGGTGGGCCCCTCCCCCGCCGTCTCCTCCGAGGTGGTCCTCGCCCTCACCAGGTAATTGTGTTTGTCGCTCGCCTCTGCTGGAGGCCTCTTGGGCAGGACACAGCACAACGCGGCTGCTCCAGTGGTGGACGCCAATGGCTGTGGCCCCCTGCCCCCTCCCCCTCCTGGGGCCACCGTGGGCTGAGGGGGGGGCTTCTGGTGGACCCCCTCTCCCCCCCCTTCCTCCTCCACATCTCCCTCCTCCTCCCCCTCCCCCGCAGCTGCCTGGCTCCCCTGAGGTTCTGCTGCGACTACCGGCCCTACTTCACCATCCACGACTGCGAGTTCAAGGAGTACACAACGCGCACTCAGGCCCCGTGAGTCCCCCAGGGAGCGCCCCCCGGGCCCGCCCCGGCCCTGGCCCCCTTGTGCTCACTCCCCCTCCCCTCCTCTTCCTCAGGCCAAGCGTCCTCCTCGGCGTCACGAACCCCTTTTTCATCAAGACGCTGCAGCACTGGCCTCACGTCCTCCGCCTCGGGGAGCTCAAGATGGCCGGTAGAAAGGGGGGACGGGACGGCCCTTTGGGTGGGGGAGGGGGTGGGGGAGTGGCAGTTGTGGGGAGGGTCCCTGCCGCCCCCCCCTCCAAACTGTGCCCCTTTTGCTGGCTCCCGTCTTGCGCAGGGGAACTCCCCAAGCAGGTCAAGCTGAAGAAGCTGGCCAAGCTGAGGACGCTGGACGCCAAGCCTGGTGAGCGGGGGGGGGGGGGATTCCAAGGCCCTTGGCTTCCTTCCCACAGGTGGACAGCAGTCCGTCCCCCCCCTCCGTCTCCCCCCACCGCTCTTCACCATGAAGCCCTGGGGGGGGGGGTTAGGGTCCCCATTTGCCTCAGGGGATCCCCTGCTCACTCCCAGGCTTCCTGGTGACCCCCTCCTCACTTCCTTCCCCTGACCCCCTCCCCTCCCCTCGCTCCCAAGGCCTCTACACAGCCTACCGGACCTTCCTGCACAAGGACAAGACCCTGGTCAAGAAGCTTGTGAAGGTCAGCAGCGGGGGCAGGGTGGCCGCTGGCCCAAGTGCTGGTGGCCTCCCCTAGCCAGCCCCTCCCCCTTTGCTTGGGAGGCCTGTGCGGGGGAGAGGGCAGAAGGGGGGCCGAGGGAGCCGGCCGTGCCAGGTGGGGGCCATGAGATGGGGGCATTACAAGGCAGTTCTCGGGCATTTCATACGTGCGCCCCCTTCCCTCCCCCCCAGGGCATCCACAAGAAGCGGTCCTCGGACGCCCAGAGCGCCCTCCTCAGGCGGCACCTCTTGGAGCTCACCCAGAGCTTCATCTTCCCCTTGGTGAGTGGCGTGGGGGGGGGGGAGCAGGGGAGGGTCCTGCTGTCCTTGGGAGGTGGGGATCGCTTCCTCCTGGCCATGTCCCTCCCTACGAGAGGGGGCTTCCTGCTTCTTTCAAGTGACACCCCCCTGCCTTTCTCCCCCCCCCCCCCACTTCACAGGAGCACTACATGGCCGGCCTCATGCCCCTGCAGAGAGCCATCAGCCCCTGGAAGGTACGTACATGGGTCGTGGGCTGACCAGTTGACCCACCCTGAAGGAATGGGGGGGGGGGTCTGGGGTCCTGGCTGCTTGGGGCCATTTGGCTTATGGTGGGGGAAAGGCAGCACGCAGCCATCAGGGACCATAGGCGGGGGCTCCCGAGTGCTGGTGTTTATAATCAATGTTATTATTATTGTTATTGTGTTTATTTATGTTACTTTATTTTCTCTCCACAAGAAGATTCGCCTTCTTAATTTTTTTGGAAATTGAACAATTTACGTTTTGCTGACTGAAGGGATGTCTATCTTTACGGTTCTAATGTAGCACAAATGTGATGTAATACTATTCACTGAAATGTGTGTGTGTGTATGTATGTAGGGGGGGGGTCAAAGTAGGTGGTCACCTCACCCCAACCCTCTCCCCCCCCCCCGTAAGGAGGCACCTGGTGCCCTCAAGACTGAGTCCTCCTCCTCTCCCCCGCTGTGCTGGCCAGAACCCCCCGCAGATCCGCCCTTTCCGCCAAGAGGACTTCCTGAAGACCCTGGAACACGCGGGGCCGCAGCTCACCTGCCTCCTGAAGGGGGACTGGATGGGCCTGTACAGGTGAGCCTCCCCCTCCACCTGATGGAGAAGGCCTGGCCGGGGGGGGGGGGCTGTGTCTCCCATCTCTATGCCTCCAAGGTATGCCCACGTGGGGGGCAGGAGAGGATGCGTGCGCAATGGTTGCAGTGCGGGGGGGGGGGGGGCTGCCTTGGCTTCAGGGTCCCTCAGAGCCGCCTCAGGGGAAGCCGTGGTGACAGACAGACCTCCTCCGAATCCGAAACCGTGGTAGGAAGACCCTGGCAGGCAGGCAGGCAAGGAGGGAGGGGGCTCCAGAAGCCGGACACTGCTGGTGGGCCCATCACCTGGGGTGGGGGGCTTTTCAGTGGGGGGTTCCCTTTGGGGAATGCGCCAGGCCCTTTGACCAGCGACTCTTGAGAGCATGGGCTTTGGCCTCTTCCTTATTATGCCTCGTTTGCTATTTGGTGGCATTTCCTTCAGAAAGACTGGCCTTCCCTCCTATTCCTTTGGCCGGTCACTCCGTGGGGCAGTTGTCCTGAGTGGCAAGGATTCCATAAGACAAATAAGCACATACACCGCAGCTTTACACACCACAGCCTTCACCCTGGACCTTTCTCCCCAAGGCTTCTCCCACACGGAGGTTGACCACGCACTCCTCAGGCCTTCCTCTCTATAGCCCCCCCCCCCTGGCAGGGCCTGGAATCCGGGGGGGGGGGTGGCTCCTCCCTGGCCCCACCCCCCCTTAAATGTACCCCCCCCAATTATCTTCCGCAGGCGGTTTTTCCGGTCCCCCAACTTTGACGGCTGGTACCGCCAGAGGCGCCGGGAGATGACCCACAAGCTGGAGGCCCTGCACCTGGAGGCCATCAGTGAGGCGGTGGGTCTTGCAGGCAGGCAGTGGGGGCTTGCACTCGGGGGGCATTTGGAAAATGCTCAGCCCAGCTGTGCTGTGTGTCGGTGGGGGGGGGGGGGAGTGGTCCTGGGCCCTTGTCCTTCCGTTCTTGCCCGAGTGGTGCTGCCCCTCCCCTCCCCGGGCTTCAGGGCCACGTGCCCCCCCCTGCCCCTCCTTCCTCAGCCGGGGGTGGGCTGCTGCGCCGCATTTCCCTGGTTCCTGGAGCTAGTTTTCAAAGCGCAAGAGCCTGGCTGTGTCTTCAAAGGTCCATCCACCCATCTCCATGGGGCTGACCCACCTGCCCCCAAGCCTAGGAGAGGGGGAGAGCGGGGGGGGTGATGTGTGTGCGTGCGTGTGCCTTCTTGTCCCCCAACCCCGTTTCTCTGCTGTTTCCCCAGAACATCAAGGCCTGGATGGAGGAGAAGTCGGAGGCGGAGCTGGTGGACGCGGTGCTGAAGCTCAGGGAGAAGCTGGTGAGAGCCGCCCTTCCTGACCCCCAATACCCTTGCCATGGACCAGGGTGACAGGCCCCCCCAACCGAGCCCACCCCTCATGCCCAACGCCCGCCTGCCTGCCCACCCGTGTGCCCTCCTCCCTCTGCAGGAACGCGCCCGCCACTTTCTCCTCCCCGTGAAGGAAGAGGCCCTGCAGCAGGTCGGCCGCTCCGTCTCGACCCTCGTGGGCTCGCTGCCCGAGGACCTCCAGGCCGTCCTGCGCCACCAGTAAGCGGCCGTGTCCTGGATGGGCCGTCTCCCCGCAGAGAGATTCCACAGGATCCAACCCCGTGGCGGCAGGGAGCGGCGCCGCCGTGGGCCGAAGGGAACGGCCTCTTTTGGGGAAGGGGCACAGCCAAGGGGAGGGGGCTCCGCTGCTGCCTTGAAGGCATAACCACGGGGAGAGGCCGGGGAGGAGCCAGCACCCTCTTCTCCCTGCAGGCGCATACACACACACACATTGTGTGTGTCTGTGCATGCGTGCAACTGCTGCTGCGCAGTGACCGTTCAGTAAAGGGTTATTTTGAAGGAAGCCGGACTGCTTTTCTGTTGACCCCTGCCTGCCTGCCTGCCTCCCGCCCTTCCGGCCCCCTTCTCCAATGGAGCAGCGAGGGGGGAAAGGCGCCCAAAGGCCGGGGAGGGGAGGGGGGTGCAGCAGGCGTCACGCTGGGCACGCAGGAGTAAAGGAGGGGAGCCACCCCGCACCTGCCCGGGCCTGCCCGCTTCCTCAGGAAGGAGGGGGCCACCCCAAGTCCACCCCTCTCCCTCCCCCTCCCCCGCATGTAGAAACCAGGCCTCCCCCACCCACCAGTAGCCCGAGGGAGGTCACAGAGCAGGCCTCTCTCCCAACAGCCCCCCCCCCAGCCCCCGCACCAAGGCACGGAGAGGCACCCCGGGGAGACCAGAGGGAGGCCCCTTGCAGTCCAGGGGCCACAACAGAGGCATTGGTAAACTATTCTCACTACTCTGGCCCAGGGACCGTCTATGATGCCCACAGTGAGGGTCCCAAAGGTGGCGGGGGCAGCCGATATCAGTCACCCCTACAGAGAAACACGCCCCCCCCGGCCAAGCTCTGCCCTCAAGGGCGGGGGGGGGCTCTGTTGGGTGAAGACCTGGAAGGGCCCCGTCTCTACCACCAGGCTGCATTTGGGGAGGTGAATAGAAAAGTGGGGGGGGGTGATTTCCCTCCCTTTTGTCCCCCCCCCAAACACACACTCTGGACCCCCCAGCACATGCCTGAGGCTCCAAGTCAGAGGGATTGCCCATCTTCTACCTTCACCCCCCCCCCCGCCCCCCACACCACCAGGCGGGCTCTGCTCTGAGAAAAAGCTTTGGCAGTGAGCCTTTTATTGGTGAATTGGCGCGTGGACAGAGAGGGCACGGGGGGGACGACGGGGACGGACCTTCCACATAACTGCCCCACCCCCTATTGAGGAACCACCAAAACTATGGAAGCCCAGACCACCACCGTGATTGGAAACACAGCCACCGCTCAACCCCATATTTCTGGCCCCGGGTGTCCCCTCCCTTCCCCTACCTCCTCCCAGAGGCCCACCACCCCCCGCCGTGTGCTCCCCCACCCCCCGCCCCTCCGCCCGGCCCCAGGACGGCCAGCCTCTCCTCGGGGCTGAAGTGCAGGACGGTCAGGATGGCGCCCAGGGTCTGCTGGCGGCCCAGGCCCTCGGCCAGCGTCAGGAAGCGGAAGAAGACGTTCTTGAGGTACTCCAGGTTGGCGCCCTCCCGGCCCTGCTCGCGGGCACTCTGCTGCAGCCTCCCCCGCAGGGCCCCCAGCTCCTCCCGGTGCGCCTCCTCCGCTGCCAGGAGCCGCTCCCGCAGCCGCCGCGCCTCCTCCAGCCGCCGCTTCTCCCGCTTCAGGCCCGCCAGCTCCACCGCCCGCCGGGCCAGCTGCTCCGTGTACAGCAGGAAGGGGGCTCTCCGGGCCCCCCCGAGAGGCGCAGCGCCTGTGTCAGGTCCTCCTGGGGGGGCGAGGGGTCCGGCAGGGCCGGCGGCAAGGAAGGTGAAGGGGAACGGGCGCTGGGGCCGGGCCGGCGGCGTAGGGCCAGGCCAGGCCCGCAGGCGCTCCAGCT
Organism: Anolis apletophallus; assembly: GCA_030556195.1. Classification (NCBI taxonomy): domain Eukaryota; kingdom Metazoa; phylum Chordata; class Lepidosauria; order Squamata; family Anolidae; genus Anolis; species Anolis apletophallus. The sequence continues at coordinate 142,196,638 of JARBWK010000009.1, read as the reverse complement.
CCAGCTCCTTCTCGGCCAGGACGGCCAGGGCGCGCTCCCGCTGCCGGCCCCACCGCCCTTCTGAGCCCAGTGCTGCTGCTGCTGCTTGTAGTGCTCGAACTCCTCCTTGAGCTGCTTCAGCTCCCGCTGGTAGTAGGCGGCCGAGGAGCCCTTCTCCCCATCGGCCTCTTGCTCAGGCGGCTCCGCCTTGCGCAGGGACCTCTCCTCCTCCTCCTCCCCTTCGCCCTCGCCCTCCCCTAGGTCCTGCTTGGTGGCCGCCCGGAGCAGGGCTCGCAGCTTCTCTATCCTGTCCCGGAGCACGTTGGCGTCCAGGGCGCTCTCCTCCAGGCCCACGTCCGGCGCTGGGCAGCGGCTGGAGGTGGCCAAGGCCAGCGTCTTGTTCTCCAGGTCCAGCTGGGACAAGCGCTCACGCAGCCGCTGCATGGCCAGCTGGTCCCTCTGCTTGGCTCTCTCGTAGCTGCCCAGGAGCTCCGAGGCCTCCGAAATCTGCGCCTCTAGGCCGGCCGCTCGATCCTCCTCCGCACGGACACGCTCCTCCACGTGGGCCGTCTGGGGATTTCCGGGGGGGGGGGGGGGAGGAAGGGAGAAAGTAAACGTGAAGCGACAGCTGCTTCAGATGCACTCAGGGAGGATTCGTGGCTTCCACACCCGTGACCCTTTCGGTGGCACCGTCCACCTGGTCAAGAGCTTCTGACAATTGCCGTGCCCAGTGTGCCTGTTGTTCCCAGTTGATCAAGGCACAACGCAAAGGCACATCTCACCCCCCCCCCGACCCTAAAACAACGCCCCAGAGGTAACCCACTGGCCGTCCCCTCCCTCACCCTTGGGGGCCTGACCTTGCGCATCTCCTGCAGCAGCTGGGCCTGGAAGTGGCTCCGGAGGGCGGCCATCTCGGCCTGCAGCGCCTGCAGCTGGGGGTCGGGGCGGGCGCTCTCCTCCCGCAGGGCCCCCAGCTCCTCTTCCACCCCCCTCCAGCTCTCTGCAGGCGCCGGCCCTGCGCTCGGCCTCCTCGGCGCTCGGCGGTGCAAGCCTTCCCGGCCAGCGCTGCTCGGCTCTCCTCCAGGCCGCGCTCGGCCTCCTGGCGCAGGGCCCTCTCGCCTTGCAGCAGGCGCTGGAGCTCGCGCAGCATGGCGGCGTGGTCGGCCTGCTCCTGGGCCCGGTCGTGCTGCTGTGCCAGGAGCCGGGCCTTGGTCTCTGCCAGCTGCTCCCGGGCCGCCCGGGCGTCCTCCGCCAGCCGCGCGCGCTCCTCCTCGGCCCGCCTCCCGGCCTCCTCCCGCTCCTGCTTCAGCCGCCGCTTGTCGGCCTGGAAGGAGGCCTCCGCCCGGGACTTTTCCTGCGAGACCGTGGCCAGGGAGGCCGTCAGGGTAGAGAGCTGGGCCTTCAGCTGCAGCACACGGCTGCCGCCCTCCCCGGGAGCTTCTCCACTGCCGCTGCTCCCGCTCTCCTCCTCTGGCCCCACCGCCACTGCCGCCGCCGCCTCCTCCTCCGCCACGGGCCCTGCTCCGTCCTCCTCGCTCTGCCCGGAGCTCCTGTCCTCGCCGAGGTCCAGACTGGATCCAGAGGCCGGCCCCGGCCCGGCTGCATCTTGGGCGTCCGGCTGGTGGGCCACGGAGAGGACCCTGAGGCTGGCCTCCAGGGCCTCCTTCTCCTTGAGCAAGCCCTTGTAGGCCCGGACCACGTCCTTCAGGCGCGCCTGGTACTGCACCAGCTGCTCCCGCTGCTGCTCCACGGTCTCCAGGAGGTCCTTCCGGCTGGGACCCCCGCCAAAGCTCACCCCAAACTTCTCCATGGTGACCAGAGGGGGCGGTGGGGGGGTGGGCCTCAAAGCGGAGAGAGGCAAGAGGGAAACTGAGTCAGGGCCAGAGGCCCCTCCCCCCACTCCCTCCGGTGTCCAGGCAGGCGCTTCGGGAGGCGGGCCTGAAAGAAAGAGCCAGGGATTCACATGCGCGCGCTGACAAGGAGTAAGAGTGAAACTTCACTTGCGTTCTGCTTTTCTCCCTAACGAGACCCCAAGCAGCTCACAACGTATTGAAAGCATGTAAATAACAATCCAAACAGTAAGTACACAACATCATAAAATAACAATGTAAAACAACAACAATACTTGAACAGCTTCCAATGGTTTGGGCCGATCTTAAAACGGCAGCCAAGCCCCTGCTGACCCCTGGGCGGCCCCTCCAGGGTGGCGAGTAAACACTCGGGAGCCTCAGGCTGCTTGAAAGCAGGCTTCAGCCAGGCAATACCCCATACATACATACATACATACATACATACCATACGCCCTCCTCACATGATCTCCACCTTGACTTGTGCACGGTTTGGAAGGCAGTCCAAGCCGCAGTTGAGGCGTGAGGGTCGCACCCCATTCCGGGGGCATCAAGTGCTATTCCAGCCTCAACAGTCGCCCTCCCTCCCTCCCTCCCTCCCTCCGCTCCCCTTCCGAGCGGATGGCAGCCCAGTGAAGCCCCGTGGAAGGGGGTGGGTGTGAGGGGCATTCTTTGCCAAACAGAGTGGGGCAGTGGGGGGGTTAGGGGTGAAATAGATCGTGCCTCCTTTGATAACACTATGTGACGCAGGCATGGGCCAACTTGGGCCCTCCCTCCCTCCCGCCAGGAGTTTTGGACTTCAGCTCCCACCATTCCTAACGGCCGGCGCCTAAATCAGCAGGCTCCAAGATCTGCCGGGGGGCAGGTCTCGCTCCCACCTCCATCACAAGCATGGCCGGGAGAGAGAGAGAGGGGGGGGCTTCCTTCTCAGTGGTGGCCCCTGGCTTTGGGCCGCCCTTCTCGGGGAGATTAGGCAGGCTCCCACACTGCCCTCTTTCCGTGGGACCCTGTCCTTTGAGAATGCCGAGTCCCTAGTCGTTCTGCGCAGTGGCCGCACATTCTTTACACCCTTGATGCGATGCCCACTCCCCCTGGTTGCAGCGCGCACTTCCTGCCTTCCTATGGGTGACACTCACGGCCAGGCCACGTTGAGGGCAGCTTCGCTTCCTGCCCCGGTTGACGAGCCCTGTTTGGTTGAGCCTGGTTGTGATGATGTTCATTATATGCGCACATCTTTCATTTCATTGTGTTTCATATTGCGCGTCCTTTTTGGGTTTGTTTGTAGGCCTTTTGTGCCGCTCCGTAAACCGCCCGAGTCCCTTCGAGGAGGTGGGGGCGGAGCGCGGGAAAAGGTGGTTGCCATTGTGATTATGACCACCACCACCAGCACCACCACCCTGTTCCTGGTCACAAATGCCACCTCCTCCTAATTGGTTCTGTCATAAAAACAGGGAAAGGGTGCATTAAGCTGCGAAGCCTCACCCGGCGTAAACATGGAAGCACGAAGGGAGCTTGCGTCAGGCACAAAAGCAAAGACGCTCTGGAGCACCGAGCGGACTCGCAAAGCCAGGGCTGTGGGGCGCAACAGGAAACCCCCCCCCCTTGCGGGGCAGGAAGAGGCCCTTGGCCTTCGCAGCCTGGGAGCGACCCTGGACTCGGGTCTTGGTGGTGGCCGGGTGAGCTTTTGCACAACTAAAGCTTGGGAAGCCGGACTTGGCCACGGTGGTCCACGCTCTGGTGACGTCCTGAATAGACTCCTGCAACGCTCTCTGCCTGGGGCTGCCTCTGAAGGCTGCCCGGAAGCTGCACTCAGCCCAACGCTGGGCGGCCAGGCTACTAACGGGAGCCCACCAGGCCCTGGCTGCTCCAGCGCCACTGGCTGCCCAGTAGCTTCCCAGCAGACTTCGGAGTGCTGGCCTGGCTCTCTAAGGGGGAGGGGGGGTTTCCGAGGGGCCCCCCTATACTGCGGGGGGGGGGTCCCTCAGGGAGCCATTCTCCCCCCCCCCCATTTATTGTTTAGCATCCACGTGCGGCCACTTGCCAAACTGGGGCGAGGCCTTGGGCCTTGTGCGGCTGCGGGAGGACGAGGCCTGGCTCTGTGTCCGCAGCCCCCAACCCTCGCTGCGAGCCGGTCTGGGGGGCCGGTCTGAGCCCCCCCCCCCCCCGGGAGGCGAGAAGGCCGGGAGAGGGCGGGGGCACAGGGGCGGATGGGCGTGGTTCCCTGGCCCTGCCGGTGGCCTGAGAGTGGCCCCGAGAGCTGGCCCTTCCCTGCCCAGCCCTGCTCCCTCCCCCCCCCCCTCTCCCAGGGCCAGGCCCCGCCTGCGGCAGAGGGGGGTTCTGGGGGAGTCCAGGACGCCGCCGGGGGGGGGGGGCGGGGGACCCGAGGCTGGCCTTCAGGGCCTCCCCCCCCCGGTTTAGGTGCTGAGGGGGCCCCGCTAGAGAGACCTCGCTTCCGAAGGCGACCGGTCACGGCCAGCCCCGGGGGGGGGGGGGAGCGGCGGCGCCAGGCCCAGACACCCACTCACCTCTCCTCCTCTGGAGGCAGCAGCAGCAAGGCGGCCCCTGCGCATGCGCGGCACCGTTTCCTCCGCCCGAGGAGCCCGGCGGCTGACTGCCTGCTTGCCTGCGCATGCGCAGGAAAGGACGGAGGGAGGGAGCGCGCGCATGCGCAGACGGCGCCCGCGGGCAGCCAGAGCGGAGCTGCGGGGCTGGAGGAGGAGGGAGGGAGGGAGGGAGGGGGCAGGCGCCCACGGGGGACCCGGCCGCCTCCGACGACGCCCCCCCCTCAGCGGCCAGCCCCAGAATCCTGCAGGAGGGGGGGCACACAGCCCTCCCCGGGGAGGAGCCACGCAGGGAGGCCCCGCCCACGCCAGGGACACCCCTCCCTCCCGCCTCCCCCTCCCCCAGGCCGCGCTGCGAGGAGGGGGGAGCCGGCCCGCGCGCGCGCCTGCCTGCCTGCCTGCCTGCCTGCCTGCAAACCCTCCCGGCAGAGGCCCCTCCGGCCACAGGCGGGCCCGGGGAAGAGGGGGGGGGGGGGGCGTCACAAAGGCCGGGGGCGGGGTCGCGGGCGCCCCGCCCCTCCCCTCCCTCCCTCCCTCCCTCCTCCCCCGCCTGGCGCCATGGAGGTGGGGCTGGTGGACTGGACGGGGGCTTCCTGACCGGAGAGCGCTTCGGCGGCGGCGTCGACGTCTCCGGGACCGCCTTGGGCTGGAAGCAGGTGCCTGGCCGCCTGGCTGGCGGGGGGATAGGGCCCGCCCCCCATGCTCCCTCGCCCCCTCCCTGGCCCCGCCCCTAGTGACCCCTCCCTCCTCCTTGGCCCCGCCCCACTCGCCCGACGGGCCTCTCCCTCCTTCACTGGCCCCGCCCCGGGTGACCCCTCCCTCTCCCTCTCCCTGTAGACGTGGCTGGTGGAGGCGGTGCCCGAGTCGGCGGGGGCGTGTCCTCGGCGCCGGTGGGCCTCTCCCTCCTTCATTGGCCCCGCCCCCAAGTGACCCCCCCTCCCTCCTTGGCCCCGCCCCACTCGCCCGACGGGCCTCTCCCTCCTTCATTGGCCCCGCCCCCGAGTGACCCCTCCCTCCCTCCCTCCCTCTCTCCGCAGACGTGGCTGGTGGAGGCGGTGCCCGAGTCGGCGGGGCGGCGAAGGGGCGTGTCCTCGGCGCTGGTGGGCGTGGCTGCGCGGCCCCGGGGCCCGCCCCTGGTGGTGGAGGCGTGCGGCGCGGTGCGGACCTTGGCGCCGTCGGAGGCGGAGGCGTCGGAGGGGCCACGCTGCTGGTGGTGGAGGCGCACGCGAGCGGGGCCTGGAGCCTGCGCGAGGCCGCCACCCCCGGGGGAACCCGGGGCCGGCCCCGGGGCCGCTTCCTGGAGTCGGACGGCGAGGACGTGCTGTGCGTGTCGCGGGCGGGCTCTCTGCGCGGGCTGTGGCTGCCCCGCCTGGCCGGCCCGGCCCTGGCCTGCCTCTTCCACCCCGCCCGGGCCCGCTTCGCGCGCGCAGACCCCAGCTGGGCCGCGTCTGGGCCGACGCCGCCGACGCCGCCGCCGCCGCCGGGGAGGGAGGCGAGGGCTGCGCGGGGAGGCCGGGGCTGAGGGCGGCGGGGAGCTGGGCGCGGCCTGCGGGTTCCTGCTGCGGCGTGGCGGGGGCGGCGGGGCCTGCGTGCACCTGGAGGCCGTGGGGCGGCGCTTCCTCTCCGGGCAGGGGCCGCCTCGTGCCCGGCCGGCCCTCGGCCCAGACCGCGCTGCTCCTCCGCCTCCGCCCCGGGGAGGCGTCGCGCTCGCCGACCGGACCGGCCGGCCGCTCTTCCCGCAGGGCCCGCGAGGACTCCTCCGCCCGGCAGAGGGCCGCGGCGGCGCCCAGGCCAAGGAGGGCCCCGGGCGGCGGGGAGGGCGGCGAGGGGGAGGCCGAGGCGGGGCAGGAGGGAGGAGGACGAGTGGTTCCAGGTGCGGCGCCTGCCCACGCGCGTCGCCCTCCGCAGCCCCGCCGCCCAGCGCTTCCTCTCCGTCCTCCGAGGCGAGTCGCCCTTCCCTTCCCTTCCGGGGGGGGATGGGTGCGTGCCCCGAGGAAGGGGGAGGCCTGACCACGCCCCTCCTCCCCCTCCTCCCCCCAAGGCAGGCGGCGACGTGTACGCGGGCTCCCGGAGCGCCTCCCCGCTGGGCTCCTTCCTGCTGGAGGCCGGCCTCGACGACGGGGACTGCCTGCGCCTGCGCGGCCCGCACCGCAAGTACCTGGCCCAGGTGCGCCCCCGCCCCCTCCCCGCCAGTGTGCTTCGGCCCCCACCCTCCCTCCCTCCCTCGCAGCCCGGGGCCTCTTCGCCCCTCCCCCCAGGCTCTCTACCCAATAAGGACGACGACGACAACAACGACAACGACAAACTCTTTGTTTATTGATGCCCCGGTGCCCGCCCCCCCCCCCCCGGGACCCGAGGCAGCTCACGACACCAACGCCCCTTGAACGGGAGAGACAAGGCACACCGCACACGACGCACACCACGCACAGCCACTTCCGGGGAGAAGGCGTCACAAGCACGCACCGGGCACTCGGAGCGCTTTCGGCCTTTGGCCATTCTTACGGGGACTCGGCCATTAAGGAGCGGCGGGTCAGTCACCCGGGATCGCCAGGAGCCGGACAGAAAGGTCGGGGGGGGGGACCACACCTGGACTCAAAACCCAAGTAATACGAGTTCCTGGTCAAGCCCGGGGGGGGGCAAGGGGGGGCAGAGTCCAAAGCTGAGCGGCAGCACAGAAGCCCAGCCCAGCCCGGTCTCAGGACCAAGGGGAAGGTCGCAGTGGGGCTGGGTGGTCAAGGCTGCCCTTCCCTAAGGTGTCCGCGACCACAAGTAACTTCGGGCCGAGGGGCCTGTGAGGTCGCGGGAGGTGCCCGCAGCAGCAGCGAGGGTCGAGCGGCGGTTCTACTGCACCCACGGGGGGGGGGGGAGGCCGGCCGAGGGGAGCGCCGCGCGTGGAGTGGCGGCCTTCATGGCTCAGACCCCCGGCAGGCCCCCCGCTGCCACCGGGCCCCTCTCTCAAGGGCGGGGGCTGGGGGTGAGTCTCTCCCCCGCTCAGCAGCCGGTGGAGTGAGGCACGGAAGAGGCGATCCTTCCTTCCTTCCTTCCTCCTTCCTTCCTTCCTCCTTCCTTCCTTCCTTCCTTCCTTCCCTCCCTCCCTCCCTCCCTCCTCCTTCCTTCCTTCCCTCCTCCTGCTCTGCAGAGGGTCTCCGGGGCGGTGAGGGCGGACGGCGAGGCCTGGGACCCGGCGACCCTCTTCCGCGCGCTCTGGCTCTGCGGGACCCTCTTCCTGCGCGGCCCCGACGGGCGCTTCCTGGGCACGGGGCCCCGCGGGAGGGTGCGCGCCACGGCCACGGAGCCAGGTGAGTGGGTGGGGGGAGGGTGAGCCGGTCTTCATTCTCTCCCCCCCCCACCCAGGGAGGACACCCTCAACCCCTTCCCACCTTCCTTCCTCCCTTCCTTCCTGGCAGGTCCGAGGGAGGAGTTCTGGCTGCGCCTGGCCGACCGCCCCTTCGTGGTGCTGCGCGGGGCGAGGGGCTTCGTGGGCAGCCGCCGCAAGAGCCGGGGTTCGCCTTCTTGCTTCTCTGCCTGCTCGTCCTCGTCCTGCGACCGGAAGCCGCGGGGCCTGCCCCTCCTCCCGCTCCGCGCGGACCTCCTGGAGCCCGACGTGGTGGAGCTGCTGCCCTGCGCCCGCGGCGTCTACCACCTCCGCAGTAAGAGAGCCCCTTCTCGCGGGGTTGGGGGCTGGAAGAAGGGGGCGTGGCCTGGGCCTGGGGCCTGGCACTGACCCCTCCCTCCCACGCAGGCCGCGGGAAGGGCTTCTGGGGCGTGGGCGGCGAAGGGTCGCTCTTCTGCGGGGCGCGCGCGGCGCTGAACTTCTGCCTGGAGCTGCGGGGCCCCCACCGCCTGGCCCTCCTCGCCCCCAACGGCCTCTACGTCCGGGGAGACCTCCACGGCGCCCTCCGCGCGGATGCCCACCACCCACACCACTGGGACTTCTAGGAAGGAAGGAAGGAGAGAATAAAGCGCGCCGCTGCCACCGCCACGCCGCCGTCCAGGCTCCGAGTCAGTCACTGGGGGGCGCCGCTGGCCAGGCAGCAGCAGGGGTCAAGGCAGGAAGGCAGGGCGGGGGGCGGACAGCAGCAGGGGACCCTCCTCCTCTCACACGCTGCCGCCGCCGAGGGGTCGCAGGAGCAGCAGGGACCCCCTCCTGGGGGAGAGAGAAAGAGGGGGGCTGGTGAGGGAGAGAGGGAAGGGGCGTTCTCGAGGGAAGACGACCCCCCCGGGGATACCCTCCCCCCTGGGGAGCCTCCTCCTTCATGCCACGCGCAAGGTGTCCAGAGGGAGGGGGCCTGGCTGGAGCCCTTCCTCAGCGCCCCCCCCCCCCCACCCGTGAGCAGAGCTGGCATCAGGGAAGGAAGGAAGGAAGGAAGGAAGGAAGGAAGGAAGGAAGGAAGGAAGGAAGGAAGGAAGAAAGGAAGGAAGGAAGGAAGGAAGGAGGGAAGGGGGCCCGCCGCCACTGTCACCGGCTTCCTGCCCCTCCCCGCCTCCAAGAGCGCCCTGACACTCCCCCTCCCTCGCTGCCCCCCTCCCGCCCTCTTGGCTTACCGGGGGGCCCCTCCGGGTCCAGGGCGGCCTCGGCCTCTCTCCGCAGCCGCGCCCTCCGGTTGGAGAACCAGGCCTGGGGGGGGGGGAGAAGGGAGGAGTCAGCGGGGGAGGGGCAGGGGGCCCCAGGGGAGGGGGAGGGGAGGGGCGACTCACGGTGACGGCGGCCAGGGGCAGCCCCGCCTCCTGGGCCAGCTTCGCCCGGGCGGGCGCCTCCGGGTAGGGACCCAGCTGGAAGGCTGCGCGGGGAGGAAGGAGGGGAGGGAGGGAGGAAGAGGCGCCCTCAGCCCAGCGCCTCCCCCAGGAAGGAGGAAAGAGGGCGGGCCCCCTCCCCGCAGGCCCCGGAGGGAGGTTGCCCGCCCTCGAGGGAGGCCTCCCTCCACGTGCCCGCCCCCCACTCGCCCGCCCTCCGGCTCCCCCTCACCGGCCTCGAGGACCCGGCGCTGCCGCGGAGAGAAGGCGCGCCTGCTGCTGCTGCTGCTGCTGCGAGGGCGGGGGGTCCGCGGGGCGCCCCCTCCTCTTCCTCCTGCGGGGAAAAGGGGCGGGGCGTGAGGAGGCAGCATTCCCCGACCCCCGCGGCGTCCCTCCCGCCCGCCCGGCCTGCTGCTCACCTGCCATCGGGGGGCTCCCCTGCGGGCTCTGCTGCGGGACTCGGCCGCTCTCCAGGCTGCGGAGGAGGCGCCGGACGGAGGAGACCTGGGGAGGGGAGAGGAGGAGGAAGAGGAGGAGGAAGCCCCGCCCCCGGGTCCCAGGCCCCGCCCCCTCTCCGCCCATCACCCTTCGGGCTCCCCCAGCCCTCGCCGAAGGGAGGCCCGGTCCTGGCGCGGAAGGAGGAGCCTTCCCACGTGGGCTGCTGGAGAGCCAGAGGGCGGGGCGGGGACCCCTCCCCAGCGCCCCTCCCCCTCCCAGCGCCCCTCCCCCTCCCGCGGCCCCTGCCTCACTTACACTGGGCAGCGCCCCCCCCTTCCCGGGGGCCGAGTCCTTCCTCGTGGAGGCGGCGGCGGAGCTCCGCGGCGGAGGGGCGGGCCGGGGCGGAGGGGCGGGCCAGGAGCGCGGCCAGGGCGGGGCCAGGGCCAAGGCCGAGCGGGGCCGCCCTCCCCCCGGGGCCCGGGCCTGCACGCTCCCCGTCCGGCGGAGGCGGCCCCGGATCTGGCTCTCGCTGCCCTCCGGGACCTGCAGCGGGCGGGGGGGGGATGGGGGGGGGAGATGGGGGTTAGGGGGCGTGGCCTTCGGGGTCGCCCCCCTCCGCCCCCCCATGGCTGCGCTGACCTTGAGGCGGCGGGCGATGCGGGAGGGCGTCTCCCCCTGGGCGGCCATCAGCGCCATCCTCCGCCTCGTGGCCTCCGGGAGGGGAAAGCCACGCGAGAAGGCGCCCCCGCGCTGGTTCACGCAACACGGCGGGCCTGCTGGCGGAAACCAGAGGGGGGGGGGGAGTCACGGGTGGGTGGGTGGGTGGGTGGGAGGCGGGGGGCTGCCCACTCCTGAGGAAACTTTCCATATGAAACAGCGGGAGGGAGGGAGGGAGGGAGGGCGTGACCCACGGGGAGGGGGCGCCGGTGGAAGAGGCACCCAGAACACACACCCCACACACACACGCACACACACACGCACGTACGAAGTTTCGGGGCCTCCGTTTCAAGTGGGGTGGGGGCAGAAGGGAGGGGCCTACCCTGCATCCCGAGACGGGAATTCTTCCTGCTCCGCTTCCGCTTCCGCTTCCTTCCGCAGGCGGAGTGCTGCAGGGGAAGCGCCAGAGAAGGAAGAAGGGGCTCAGCTGAGGGGGCGCGACACCCCAGACCCTGTACGCCCCCTCCCCCTCCAGTTCGCGGGCTGGGCCTTCTTTTTCCCCTCCCTCCCTCCCTCCCTCCTTCCCTCCCTCCCTCCTTCCCTCCCTCCTTCCTGGCCGTCGGGTCGGGAGCGCGGCGCAGGTTCAGCACCTTCGGGCCGGACAGCGCCCTCCCTCGCCCGCCCGCCCTCCCTCCCTCGCCCGCCTCCGCTCCCTGGCTCCGCGCCGCCCGCCCGCTTCCCTCCCAGCCTCTCTCCCAGCCTGCGACCGAGGCCGGAGAGAGCCGTCGGTCGGGGAGCCTTCCTGGATCTCTTCTCGCCCTCCGCCCTGCCTGCCTGCCTTCCCGTCTCCCTCCCTCCCCCCCTCCGCCCCGGGCGGGTGCCTTCCCTCCTTCTCACCGGGCGGGCGGGCGGCGGGGTCCCAAAGCGCGGCGGGAGGGGAGCCCCAAAGACAAAGCCCGGGGGGGGGGCAGGCAGGCCGGGGGAGAGAGAGAGAGAGAGAGATCCCTGCCGCGCCCGCCCGCCCGTGCTCCCGGCGCCTCCTGCGGCCTCTCTCCCCGGCGAGGCCCCCTCCTGGGCTTTGTTGGAGGGGAAGGAAGGAAGGAAGGAAGGGGCTGCCCCTCCCCCCCCCCTCGGCCCAGATGGTTCGGGACAATATTTGGCGAGCAAACAACAGCCGGGCCGCCTCCCTCCCCTTCCCCTTGCCTCCCGTCGGGCGCCAGGCCTGGACCCTCCCCTCCCCCCTCCTCGGCCCATTGGGCGCCCCCCTCCCGCCCCCGGTGGAGGGATCCGCCATCTGGCCCCATTACTCATTAACCAGCTCTCCTCCCCCTCCCCGCCCCCTTCCCGGCCTCCGGGATCAGCCCCGACGGGGGGCCCGAGGGAGGGGGGGAGGGAGTCCACCCTGGGACCCGCTTCCCGCAGGTAAAGGGGGAGGGGGCTGTGGCCCGGCACTAGGCTTCTCTGGCTCGAGGGGAGGGGCGGCCGGGAGGCCCACCCCCTTCTCCTTCCCCCACTCCTAAGGAAGAACGTACCCCCCCCCCAGAGGAGAGCCCTTCAACCGCGGAACTCTCTGCTGCGGAGTCCGGTGGAGACCCCTTCCTTCATGGGAGGCTTTGCAGCAGAGGGCTTCGGTGGGGTCGTCCTGCAGGACGGGGCTGGATCGCATGCCCCCGCCACCGCCCCCCCCCCGCCCCTTTCAAGTCTGCTGCTGCTGGGGCTGCCCCCAGGCGTTGCCGTCGTGGGGCTATTATTGTTCCTTCCGAGTGCCGCCACCCTCAACCGAGGTGCCAGGGTGGTTATTTCCCGGCCCCTCCCCTCCCCCTCCCCACTTGGGGACCCCAACCACGCCGTGGCTTCCGGCGCCGCGCCACCCGGAGCTGGGATCCAACGCAAGCCTGTCCTTACCGTGACAGCCATACATTTCCCCTGAGGCGAAATCTAGGGGGCGGGGGTGGGTTCACCCTCTGTTTCAGAGCCTCCAAAGAAGGGGCCTCCCTCCGCCCCACCCCACCCCCTCCCTCCTTCAAGGGAAGGCAGAGAGTACCCCTGCTGAACAGCTCCCTCTCCCCGCCAGGGAGTTCTTCCTCGCCTTCAGGTGGAATCTCCTTCCTTTCCTGTAGTGCCAAGCCCCCCCCGGGCTCCCGGCGCCCCCGCCTCTCTCCGGGGCAGCCGAAGGAAACAAGCCCGCCCCCTCCCCCTCCTCCTCCTCTTGGATGGCGGTCTCCTCCAGACCCCCCCTTCCCTTCCGCAGGCTCAGCCGCCGGGTCCTCGTCATCGGGCTTGTTCTCCAGACCCCCAGACCGCTTTCCATCTCCCCCAGTTGCCCTCCCCACTCGTTCCCTTCTCCGGACCTTGGTGGGCAGTACTCCCCCAAGGCTTGGCTGTTGTCGTCCAGGCGGCCACAGAACTCTGTCCTGGGACTCAGTGTCCACGTGACCTTCACCCCTCGTTCTCTCTGGAAGGACTTCCTGGCGGAGAGAGAGCGCGCTCTTCCGCACTGGACCTCTCTCTCTCTCTCTCTGCCCCGGAGTGCAGTGGAGGGAGGAGGGGGCGCCTTCTTCGGAGGCTGGGTGGCCGCCTGTCGGGGGCGCTTTGAAGGCCGATTCCCTGCTTCTGACCAGAAAGGGGGGGGCTGGGTGGCCCGGGGGGGGGGTCCTTCTTTCCAACTCCAGGATTCTAGGATTGAGTGAAGCAAGCCCGGGCGGCCTTTCCCTCCCTGGGCTCCCCCCCCCCCCGGGTCTTTTGGGAAGAAGGAGGGGATGCAAACACGGGAGGGGGGGAGGAGGGAGGGGGGGGGCGTACACTTGGGAGGAGCCCGCTCCCCCCCCCCGCAAGGGCCACCCTAACTCCACTTCCGGGGGTCGGAGGCGCCCTCGGACTCCGGGGCAGCAGCAGGCCATCCTCTCCGGTGGAGGAAGGGCGGCCTCTCCCGGCGGCCGGGACTCCCCCGCAGAGCCTGCTGCCCCCCCCCCCGCCTCCGGAGCAGCACAGGCAGCAAGCGACGCCGCGCCCCCTCCCCCCTGGACGGGCGCCCTCCTCCCCCCCCATAGGGGATCCGCACGCGCCCCCGAAGGCATGGACGTTGGCCCTAGGGCGATCCGTAGAGATGACGCTGCCCACGGCCCTTTCCGTTCTGCAGAGCCTTCTCCGCGGGGGGGGGGGGGCTCACTCCCGCGGCCTCCGCATTGGCCCAGGAACGGCGTGGGCTCCCCTCCCGCCCACATTTCTCCCCCTGCTTTCGTGAGTTATTCCACCCAACCCATTCCCTATGGCGAGGCGCCCCCACGAGGCGGGAACCCTGTCCTTGCCCCGCGTGGCTGTGGGAGGCTCCCCGGGCTGCCTGCTGCTAACCCCGTCCTGGGAGCAGCATCCTCTCCTGACGCTCCGCCCTCCGAGGCCGCGAGCTCTGCGGGAAACTAGGAACATGGGGCTTATTATATATATATATATACACACACACACACACACACACACACCCGTGGAATAATGCCCAGTGGGGCTGTGTGGTTACAATAGGCCAGGCTCCCTCCTTGGCCTCTTCTGCTTCTCCCCGGGGAACCCACTGGCTGCGGGTGTTTTCCTTCGGGAGGGGGCCGCGTGGAGAGCAGCAGGAGGGGAGGGGGCTGCAGGAGGGAGGGAGGGAGGGAGGGGCCGCCGGGTGCCCACGCGGGGCGGGAGGGCCGTGGGCTTGTGCCAGCAGGGGCCGGCCGGCCTCATCCACTCGTGTAGGGATTCACAAGATGTATTACGGTCAATGACCAGCATAAAACATGTGCAAACACCCGGGGACACAGACAGGCAGGCAGACAGACAACAACAATAGTAATAGACTTGGTCATTCTGTCTGGAGCGCATTCGGGGGAAAGGGGGGGCCGCAGGAGGAGGCCCACGCGCGGCTAGCAGGCGCCCCGCCGTGAGGCGCAGGGACCAGGAGCTCTCCAGCCATCGGGTAAGGGCGAGGGTGGCTTCCCCTGGCCTCATGAAGCCCACTCGCGCCTGGCTCGGGGGGGGGCTCTGGGGCGCCCTCCGTTCAGGGCTGCCAGCCAAGAGCGAAGCAGCGCCTATCGATCGGCTCACGTGGGCATATTTCCGAACTGCTAGGTTGGCAGGAGCTGGGGCTGACAGCGGGAGCTCACCCCGCTCCTCGGATTCGGACCTGCGACCTTTCGGTCAAGCTCAGCATGAACCCACGGCGCCTCCGCCGTCGATCCCGGCGTCAAGGCCCACGCTTTAAACCAGCCTCGGCCACGAGTGGCCCGCGGACGCCTCTTCCCTCGGGGCTCCAGCACCCAGGCCTCCCGCATTCATTCATTACCCACGGGCGAGGAAGGGGGAGGGGGGGCCTCCGCGTGGTGGGTGGGGGGTCATTGCGCGGACAGGAGCGCGCGCGGGGCGGCCAAGCCACCAACGGGCCAGCCGGCCGCCGCCCGAGGCCCAGGAGGGAGGGGGGGGGAGGGGGGGGAGGGAGGGGGGAGGCCGGCTGCGGGGACGGAGGGAGGCGCAGCCCAAAGCCCCCGGCGGGGGTGGCAGGCGGGCGGGCGGGCGGGCGGGCGAGCCCAGGCCTGGCTCCCGAGGAGGAGGCGGCCCGGCGGGGCTGCCGCTGGGGAGGGGAGGAGGAGGGAGGCCAGCGCCAGGGCTCCCTTCGGGGAGGGAGGGAGGAGGGAGGGAGGAGGGGGGGCCTTCCCTCCATGGGCGCCGCTCGCCGCGCGGATTGGCCCTGGCGGGGCGCGGTGGGCGGGGCCCGGGGAGGCGCGCCCTGGTTGGCTGCCCGCGCCGGGCCACGCCCCTCCCCGGCCGCTTCCTTTCCCGGCCCTCCCTGCTGCCCGCCCTCCCGCCCTCCCTCCCCGCCCGCCCGCCCGCCCGCGGCCGCCTCTCGCCTCCCTCCTTCCTCTTCCTCGGCCGCAGGTGAAGCAGCAGCAGCAGCAGCAGCCGCCCCGCCGCCGGCGCCATGGCCTCCTCCGCCGGCAGCAGCAGCAGCAGCAGCAGCAGCAACGCCGCCGCCTCCTCCTCCTCCTCCGCCGGCTCCCCGGCCCAGGCGCCCGCCCTCCAGCGCGGCATCGTCAAGATGGTGAGAGGGAGAGAGAGAGAGAGGCCCGGGCGGAGCGAGCCAGGCGCGAAGGAAAGGCTCGCCGCCTCCTCCCAGCCCAAGAGCCGGCGCTCTCCGCAGGCGCCTCCAGGGTCACGTGGCCACTGGCTGGCAGGACTGCATGGAGCAGCACTCGCCCGTCACTAACCCCCCCCCCCCGAGCCACGAGGAAGAACAGGGAGCGCTGTTCAGCAGTGGAACTCCCTGCCCCAGGGGGAGTGGGCAGTGAGGCTCCCTCTTTGGAGGCTTTGGAACAGAGGCCGGGGGGCCATCTGCCGGGGGTGCCTTGAGTGCGGTGGCCCTGCTTCTTGGCTGGGTGGGGCTGGGGTTGGGCGGTGGCCCCCCAGCAGCCCCCCCCCCCAGCAGCTCTTCTAGGCTTCAAGGATTCTACTTTCAGGGGACTGACCCCCCTCCCCCCCCCCGTGCCACCACAACCCCTGTGGGAGGGAGGGAGGGAGGGAGGGAGGGCGAGCGGGGCTGGGCTGGGGGGACCAATAGTCAATAATAATAATAATGGGGGGGGGGGGCTGACATAAGGCCAAGCATGGCAATAAAGCAAAATGCAAGCCACGCAAGAGATCACAACACCCCATGAAGCGCAAACCGCCCCCCAAACCCCACAAGGCGGGAGGCATCAGATTATGCACAGCAACCACAGCATTGGGCCCAGTGGGCGGGGCCACACGCCAAGGGCGACACGATAGAACCCCTGGGTGAGTCGTGTCACTAGTGGGAGACACCCCCAGGTGGGATGAGCAGTGGCGTCAGTCTTCACTGGGGGGGGGGCAGGGCAAGGTGCGTCAGAAGGACGGCCTGTCACCGGGACGGACGTGGGACGGGGGTTGGGGGTTCAGCCCAGGGCACCGTGGTGGCTTATTTGAGGAAACGCACAGCTTAAAAACGTGGCCAGAGGCCGGCCACTTGGGGTGCCCCGGGGGTGTCCCTGTGAGACGGTCCTCCCTTGCGCACGGGGCTGCAGGGCTCAGGCCGCAGGGCAGTGGGTGGCCGGTGGCTGGCTCTCCTCCTCCTCCTCCAGACCCGCGTGTCGTGGGCTCCCCTGGGTTGCCCGTGTCTGAAGGCTCTCGTGGTGCCAGCGCCCTCCAGGCCGCCCCGCCTTGTGTGTGCCCAGCGGGGAGTCTCTCCTCCGGTAGTCAAACCCCTCCAAGAAAATAACAACAACAACAATAATAACAGTAATGCCACTGTTTTTGTCTTTCGCCCAATCCCTGCCCCCCTCCCCCCGAGGGTGGATTCCAACAAACAAAAGGCAAACACATTGTTATTTATTATTATTGTTTATTTGCTGTATTTCTAACCCGCCCTTCTCAACCCCCGAGGGGGGGGGGGACGGGACACGGGGGGCTCAGGGCGGCTCACAATCAGATGCCGGCACAATACGCAATATAGAGAGACTAACACAGTGGGGTTGAAGCATCAGCATTAAGTGCCTTCACAGGACCATAAGCGCACATACAAGGACCATCGCAACCTGACCAGGCCCAAAACACACCGACATCTGCACTCAGATTCAGAAGGATGATAATAATAGTAATAATAATAATAACAACTCCTTTACCCTTCTGCCCGGCCGCCATCTCCCCAGAGGGACCCGGGTGGGGGGCTGACGGGGGGCACAAGGAGCCTAGAGGCTGGCAGCCCCAAATGCAGTGGCGGTGGAGCCCCTCGGTCACTTACTGGCTCCGCGTGGAACGCTGGCCTTGGCTCCCAGGGACACCCACGGCTCATGGGGAGGAAGGAAGGTTACAAGGGTCGCGATGGAGCCGCCAGTGGGGCCAACAAGCCAACCGTGAATGGGGTGGCAGCCTTTGGAGAGCAGTGGCTGGTGGCCGGCACGTCCCTAGCTCAGGCCTGGGCCGGCTTGGGCCCTCCCTCCCTCCCTCCCGGTGTTTGGAACCCAAACTCCCACAATTCCTCACAGCCCCGGGCCCCTTCCTTCCTTCCTTTCCCCCTTCCCTTCCCCTTTCCACTGAAGCAGCTGAGGGGGGAAAGGAAGGGGCCTGAGGAGTGGGAGCCCGAAGCAGCCGGAGGGAAGTGCCAAGGCCTGGGGCGCCCATGGCGGCCGTGGGGCCCAGCTTCCTCCTGCAGGTGGGCTTTGCGAGGGAGGCTTGGGATCTGGGGAGGGGGGAGTGTTGGGCTGAGTGGACGGAAAGGAAGCCGCCTGAAATGGAGGCCGGTGACCTTTGCCCCCTTTAGAGGCTTGCGTCATCATAGCTGTGTTGCGTTTGGTCAAACGGTAGTCCTCCCAAACCAAGGTGGTGTCAAAACAACATGCATGCGCCTCAAGTTGCGAGGGAGGGGTTTCCCCCAGGGCCCCGCGGAAGAAGAGCCCCTTCTTTGCGGCAACGTGCCTTCTTCCGAGGGGCCCCGGGCTGACTGACTGGCGGCACGGCAGGCTTTTCTTGCCCAGGTTTCCTTCAGGAGTGAGGCCTTCCTCTCAGGGCTTTCCGGGGGGGGGGGGGTGTCTGCCAAACACGGCCTGCCCAACTGGACCATGGCCAAGTGGTCCCCTTGCCGGCCCCTGACGCCACGGGCTCCCTTTCCTCCCCCCCAGGTTCTCTCCGGCTGCGCCATCATCGTCCGGGGCCAGCCGCGCGGAGGGCCGCCTCCAGAGAGGCAGATCAACCTCAGCAACATCCGGGCGGGGAATCTTGCGCGCCGTGCCGCTGCCGGGCAACCCGACGGCAAGGATACGCCAGACGAGGTAGGTAGCGCTTCCTGGGAGCGCGGGGGGGGGGGAGATCTGCTTGGTCGTGGCCTTCTTGCCAAGGGTGAGCCTCAGGGCACTCTCTTCCTCCCTCCCTCCGGGGGGGGGTGTGTGTGGCCGGGGCTGTGCCCCCCTCCCAAGGAGAGTTGGGCAGCCGGCTTGCTGGCAACGTGCAGCGCAGACCTCCCTAGGCCTCGCACGGGGAGACAGGTGACCCGCATTAAGCTAGGCACTTCCTCTTGTGCCGGGCCTGCCCCACTCCCCTGTGGGCGCCACGAGTAGTGGCTGCCATTCCCCACGGTGGGTTCAGCACCTCTGTGCAGTTGGGCGGACCCTCCCTTGGCCGGTCGGAGCACCTCCAGGACCGAGAGCCAGGCCTAGAGACCACCTGGCAACATGGTCCAAAAACAGTCACTTGAAAGGAGCCGTTGAGTGGGAGCGTGCCTCCGTGGGCCCCCAGGGTTGGCCTCAGCTCAAGGTGGCCCCACATGCAGGCCATGCGCGCCCCCTCCCACCCCTTCTATGCCTCTGTGTTGTGCTGTGTTCAGTAGTCAGTAGAGAGGAGCGAAAGGCCCGGGGGTGCCTGCCTGCCTGCCTGCCTGCCCGGGGTCGGGAGAGGCGATGCCCATGGGAGTGGGCCGTTCTTGCCTATGGAGGCTTTGCCGGCTGCAACACCCACCCCCACTTCTTGCGTGAGGCGCCCCTCCCTCCGGCCTTTGCCCTCACTCTCCTGCGTGTTGGCTGTGGGCTGTGGCTCTGGTTGTCCTTCCTCAAAAGCCCCCTTGGGCAGTGCGACGACAAGGCTGGTGGGGAAGGGTCGGCCTGGCCTGGACGCCACTGACCCCGGGTGTCTCCCTGGCTTTCCTCCCCCAGCCCTGGGGCTTCCCCGCCCGGGAGTTCCTCCGGAAGAAGCTCATCGGGAAGGAGGTCTGCTTCACGGTCGAGTACAAGACTGCGCAAGGACGGGAGTACGGCATGGTCTACCTGGGCAAAGGTGAGGGGGGGGGGCTGGGCAGCATGATGCCAGTAGGGAAGGAAGGGGTGGTGGGGTCGGTCGTGTTTCTGCTCAAGGGCCTGATTGGTGCTGTAAGGGCAGGGGGGTCCTCCCCCCCCCCCCCGTTTCCTCTCCAGGAATGTTCCTGGCAGGAGCAAACATCCCTTTTCGTATTCATAGAATCCTAGCATTGCAAGAGGCCGGGGCTCGTCAGTCCAACCTCTTTCCGCCAAGAAGCAGGAAAGCCGCATTCAAAGCACCCCCGACAGATGGCCACCCAGCCTCCGTCCCAAAGCCTCCAAAGACGGAGCCTCCAAGCTTCCAGTCTCAAGGAAGTCCGCCAGACTCCTTGCTGGAGGAGAAGCGGGTTCAAGCCTTCGGAGCAGGTTTTCTCCCAACCCCGTCCTCCTTGCTGTTGCCTGCTCTGGGCTGGGGAATGGCTGACTGCCCCCACCAGTGGAGAGGCATGGCGGGGGGGGGGGCTGCAGCCCAGAAGAGGCCCTTCTCCCCCCCCCAAGTGCATGCAGCCAGCACCTCCCACCTCCCTTTGAAGCGCCCCAGCAGGGCAGAGAGCGACAGGTGGAGGGGAAGCCTTGGGCGGAAGGCCGAAACTGGGAACAGGGAGGGGCTGACCTGCTGTGACCCCCCCCCCCCACCGAGATGGTAGCATGCCTCTTGCCAATGGAAGCAGGCCACACCGGGGGCCCCTGGGCTGGGGACAAGCTTTCCCACAAGCTTTCATGAGTGGGGAGAGAGGAGTCGGCCACCGTCGTGCCTGCATCGATGGACCCCGTTGGATCGGCCTTTCCCTCCCCCGAAGGGGACCCGGGGCGGCTTTACGCGAGGCAACCCTCCAGTGCCTTTGGACAACAAACAGGTGGAACGCACCTAAGTGTAAAAGTAAAGTTACATGCCCAT
The DNA here is from genome assembly GCA_030556195.1 of Anolis apletophallus. Lineage (NCBI taxonomy): Eukaryota > Metazoa > Chordata > Lepidosauria > Squamata > Anolidae > Anolis > Anolis apletophallus. The sequence continues at coordinate 142,176,699 of JARBWK010000009.1, read as the reverse complement.
TAAAACATAGAAAGCCTTGTATGCAGGACGCAGGTCACCCCCCCCCCTCGCGTGTCACCTGCGGCCGTGCCAAAGGCCAGTCTGTTACGGCAAAGGCTTCTTTCGTGTCGGTCTGAGTGCTGGACTCAGGCTCAGGCCGGGTCTGGATCGCCACGCAGGCAGGGAGCCCAGTGGGCAGGCAGGGCCATAGCCAGAAAAAACCCAACCCAACGTGAAGAGAAGTCCCACAAAAGAAACCCCTTTACGTAGTATGGGTCACTCTATGTGCTTCACACAGGGGGCCGACAGGGGGCTCTGCCCTGGGACGGTCCGTCCGCGAGGTCACAAAGAGTCGGAAGCGACGGAACGAATCAATTTAATGATTACTCCTCGTGGGGGGGGGGGGGTAGCCAACCACTTAACATTCATGAGGTAAACAGGATTTATTTTAACGTGAAAACTTCAAGGGGGGTTGAACCCCTCCCCCACTCACTGCAGCCTTGGTATGGGTGACGGAGGAGGAGGAGCCCGCTTGGCTCTTGTTTATGGTCTTGAGGTGGCCGTGGATTTGCCGGACCGGAAGTGGCTTGTGTGGTTTGGAAGAGGCAGGATGTTTGGGGGTCGGGGTCTCTGAATGGTGGGAATTTGGCGCAGGGGGGAGCCCATGTGCGGCACTCTGAAGCGCTTTTTTGAGCCACCCTTTGGGGAGGGGGAGGTGCTGCCCCTTCTTTTGTGAGTCCCGGGGGGGGGGGGTGTGGTGGTGATGGGGTACAAAGCAACTTACTCTTATTCCTATGCAAGGGACTAGTGAGCAGGCCGTGGGGAGGAGGGGGATGTCCCCGCCTTGGGTGAACCCTCCCACTCTCAGGGGCTACAGGGCCGGGGCTAACCCCTTGCAGCCCCCAGACTCCCACTTTCAGGCCTTGCCTTCGTCGCAACACAGAATGCCCCCCCAGTGCCCTTCAGCACCTGGGTATTTAAGGAAGTGCCTCCTTTTGGACCCCTCCCCCCCCTCCCCCGGTGCCATGTCTTGACCCATTGGGCCTCCAAAGGGGGGCATTCCACAGGTGGGGCACAGCTGAGGGCCCCCTTGGATTGCCCCCCCCCCACAAGGGAGCCCTGAATGCAGACCGGAGGCAGGTGGGCAGCCAGTGGGGGTCCTTTAAGGCTGCCGTTGCGTGTTTGCACAAAGGCCCGAGGCCTGCCGACTCCACACCGGGAGAACCACCAAACGCGGGTGATGGAATCCCGTTTTAAACACAATTCTTTTGTGTGTTTAAACTCGGGGCGTTTCTCTCTCTTTCCCAGCCCCCCCCCCCCTCGTGTGAGCCACGCTTCTCTTGGTCGTTCAGAAGGGCTTCGGGAAGCCATTGGTAGCCGTGGGGGCTCGGGGGGCTCCGGAGGGGGCCACGGGGGATACCTGCTGCGTTTAACTCTGTTTTAACCTTTGTATAATTTTAATTGTATGCTGGTGCTTTTATATCAAGCCACTGTGGGCCCCCTCTCGGGGGGGGGGGGGAGGATGATAATAGTAACAATAATAATAACAGCAGCAACAACCTGCCTTCACCCACTTGTTGCACTCGACCTCCTAAAGCAGGCCTGGGCAAACCTGGGCCCCCCCTCCCCCCTCCAGGTGTTTTGGACTCCAGCTCCCACAATTCCTAGCAGCCCCCGTCTCCTTCCTCTCCCCCCCCCCTTTCTTTCCTTTTCCGCTTAAGCGGCTGAGGGGAGAAAGGGGCCTGGGGCTGTGAGGAATGGTGGGAGTTGAGTCCAGAACACCTGGCGGGAGGGCCAGAGCTTGCCCAAGTCTGTCCTGAAGCCCTGGTTGCGTTTGTGTGTCTTGGCGGCACAAGCGTGTGTCCACGTGATGGGATTTCCTGGGGTTCCTCTCACATGTTAGAGGAGGCGGCTGGGGCTTAATCCAGGCCAGGCAGAGGTCCTCCTGGTCAGGCGCGAGGCCAGTCGGGGTCTAGGGCGGCTGCCTGTGCTCGACGGAAGGGGCCGCACTCCCCCAAGGACACAGGTCCGCAGCCTGCGGGTCCTCCTGGGGGTCCTCCTGGACTCAGCGCTGGCACTTGAAGCTCGGGTGTCGGTGGTGGCCGGGGGGGGGGGGGGCTTCGCACCGTTAAAGCAGCTTGACTGGCTCCCGACAAGTGTCTGGGCCCCATTCAAAGTGCAGGTGATTACCTATAAAGCCCTAGACCAGCGGTTCTCAATCTGGGGGTCGCGACCCCCAAGGGGGTTGCTGGGCCATTTTCCGGGGGTCGCGAGGCTGCCTCGGTTGGCCCCGTGCCCTCTGCCTCTCCAAAATGGCTGCCGGCTCCTGTGCGAGCCAAGCAGCCAGGCGCCCCCGGTTGGCTCTTCCTCCTCCCCCCCCCCCCCAGGGCTGCAGGGAGTCTGGAGGAGCAGCTTGGGGGCAAAGGCGTGCGCGGGAGAAAGCAAGCCGCTCACCCCCTGCCAAGCTCAGAAGGGACGAGAGGCGAGCGAAAGGCCCCCCGCATGGCCTTGCCCATCCGGGCAGCCTTCGCCACTTGCCCCCACCGGGCTCGGAAGGTCTACAATTCCAACGCCGGGAGAGGAGCGCGCCCTGGCAAGCACGCGGGAGGAGGAAGCCTTGTGCCGCGAGCGCACGCCCAGGGGCCGGTGGAGCGGAAGCGAGTGAAGGTCCTGCAGATTTGTTGTACGAGCCTCCCCCGAACCCCTCCAGCGTTTTCTGTTGGTCAGGGAAGTCCAGTACGCCAAGTTTGGTCCCATTCTGTTACTGGTGGAGGTCAGAATGCTCTTTGATGCCCGGTGAACTATAAATCCACACAACTGCAATTCCCAAAGGTCAGGGTCTGTTTCCCCCAAACTCCACCAGTGTCCAAATTTGGGCACATTGAGCATTCGTGCCAACTTTTGTCCAGATCCATAGCCGTTTGGGTTCCCAGCTCTCTCCGGATATAGACGCACTACGTCTCCCCCCAATTAGCGCCAGTGCCTCCCAACCCCCTCCGGTATTTCCTCTCCGTCACGGGGGTCCTGTGTGCCAAGTTTGTTCCAGGTGGGGGTCTCATTGGGCTGTGGAAGTCAGAGCGCAATCGGTTGAAGGGACTGCAAATCCCATCGTCCGCTGTCCGTAATCCCCCAAACATGCTGTTTTTGCGATTGATCTCGTGCTTTAATTGTGTTCAGTTTGTAACAATGAAAACACACCCGGCGCATCGTGTACTTACATTGCAATTCAGAACAGCAGCAGTTGTGACGTAGCAACACAAAGATGGTTGGAGGTCACCACGACATCAGGAACTGTATTTAGGGGTCAGGGCATTGGAAAGGTTGAGGACCGCTGCCCTAGACGCGCTGGGTCCAACCTCTCTTGGAGACCCCATCTCTTCCTGTGAATTTGGGGGCAGGGGGGCTTCTTTCAGTCCCACCTCCGACTCAAGCGCGGTTGATGGGGGAAGAGGGCCTTCTTGGTGGTGGCCTCCCTAAGGAAATTAGATGACCCCCTCCCCCTTTCAGGCCGCCTGGGTGAGGCTTCAACATGGCTCTCCGGGCAGGCCTTTACTCCCGAGTGACCCCTGGCCAGCGTGGAGAGTCACTCACTGCGGTTGCGATGGCGCAGAGGGAGGGGGCTTTCCCGCTCGTTCCACCGAGTCCTGGGAATTTTATAGTTTCCAATTGTCGACCACATAAAGGGCGAGGTTTTCCTCCTCTGTGGATTCTACTCACGTCGCTGTCTGTAGGCGTACGCCTTGCTGTCTTCGTGTGGCGCTTGGGGTGCTTCTGCAGGCGCCCCGAGTCCCTTTGGGGAGGGGGTGATTCTCATGGCTCTGTGCAATCTCTGTCCCCTGGGTGGGGGCTTTTGGGCCCTTTCGGCCCAGCAGGACAGGGGAGGGCAGCCGAAGGGCCTCTGTCCTCGCCGTCAGAGCGAGCGAGCGGGTGGGTGCGGGGGATGGGGCCCTCAGCAGCTCCTTTTGGGGAGCTCTCCCCTAGAGGAACCGAATGGGAGTCAGTGGACGCCTGGCAGGCGGGCAGAGAGCGATGGCCACTTCTTCGTTGCCGGCCTTAATTGGGCATTTCTTCCAGAAGCCCCTTGGGGACCTTTCAGTCCGAGGGCCGGACCTTGCCGGGCAAGAAGCCCCTCCGCCACCGCCACAGCTCTTTGGGCTCCAAGAGAGGCACGCACCGATATCTCATCAGGGCCGCAGGGAACCTAGCGCCTTGTTGCAGCAGCTGCAGCGGTGCCCGGGCCTCCAGAGCTTGGCGCGCGCTCTGCCTGCCAGGAAGCCGCCCGCGTGTTGCTGAAGGACCCTGGTTGTCTCTGAGGCCCATCCTTTCGTTCTGGGCCCCCTCCTATTGTTTGGCTAGAAAGGAGGGAAGCGGCGGCGCACCTTGAGGTCTTCGGAGGCTGGGTTGCTGTGGGGTTTCCGGGCTGCCCGGCCATGTTGCAGAAGCACTTTCTCCTGACATTTCGCCCACATCTGAGGGGAGTTTCTTCCCCGAAGCCTCCTTCTTTGGAAGCTTCTGAACAGAGGCGGGATGGCCATCTGCCGGGGGGGCTTTGAATGCAATTTTCCTGCTTCTGAGCAGAATGGGGTTGGACTGGACGATGGCCCTCCAGGTCCCTTCCAACCCTTCTAGGATTCCCTCGCCTCCTCCTGTGGACAGCTGTGCACTTTGCTCTCCTGAGGGGGTGTGCGTGCGTGCGTGTGTGCGTGGGAGGGAGGGCTTGACCCCTCCACTCGACTGCGGGATGCACCCCATGGATGGATCTGTCTGCTTTGGCCGGAGGGCCTTGTGGAAGAGGCTTTGGGGGTGGATTCAGCAGTGACGCCCCATAGCCAGTGTCCCCGGTGAGGAGCCACGCTCCCACTGCTGTGAAACGGAAGACGGGTGGCTTGTCAGGGAAGTGCTGGCCAGCCTGGCAGACCAACAGGTCAGCAGTTCGAATCCCGGGAAGAGCGGGGGGAGAGCTCCCCCTGTCAGCTCCAGCTTCCCGTGCGGGGACATGAGAGAAGCCTCCCAGAAGGATGGGAAAAAATCAAAACACCTGGGCAACATCCTTGCAGGCGATCAATAATCTCACACCAGACGTGACTTGCAGTTTCTCAAGTCGCTCCTGACACGGGGAAAAGGGAAGCCAGAGTTGGGCCGAAGGCCTCTTTCCCGCTCAAATCTCTTCAATTCCCGCTGACCCCGGGGGAGGGGGCCAAAGTGCCACGTCTTCCCGCTTTTATGTGGCCTGCTCTTCTTCCCAGGGAAGAGCCACAGCAACAACAGCCTGCTTTGGATTGGGCAGCGATTGGCTCCCGGGCATTGAAGCCGCTGCGCTGGCCTTGTTCCTCTTCCCCCCGCCATGCGCTCTGGCTCGCTTGGCTGTGTAGCTGCGCTGCGTGGGGCCTCCGGCAGTGCAAGGGAAGGGGCTGGGCCCTGTGCCCCCCTTGGGCAGGCATGGGCCAGCTTCGGGCCCCCCTCGCTCCCTCCCTCCAGGGGTTTTGGACTTCAGCTCCCACAATTCCTAACAGCCGGTAGGTGTTCAAGTCCAAAAAACCTGGAGGGAGGGAGGGGGGGGCCAAGGATGGCCCGAGGTTGGCCCAGGCCTGCTCTTGGGTCAGTTGAGGCTCAGGTGGGTTGCCCTCGTCCTCATCCTCCGTGCCCCTCGGGCCTTGGGGCCGAGCCTCCTGAGGGTGGCAAAGCGCCTGCCTGTCCCCCCCCACTCTCTCCGTGGGTCCTTGCCTTGACCTTGTGCCTCTCCCTGTCCGCTGGGCCCGTCTCCGCTGCCCAAGACCCCTCCCCCTCCCCTGCGCTCCTTGCAAGAGTGCTCGCAGCGCTTCAGCAGCCACGGCAGCCCCCCCCCCTCGCCGCCAGTCCCCAGCGGGAGTGTCACATGTGTCACGTTGCCTGAGCCGGAGGCCGGGCATAAATCTTCGGAGCCCCTTGTTGAGCAGCGAGGCTGCTGCTGTCGGCCCGCGCTCTCTGTTCCGGTTATCTCTCCGCTTGTTCCTTGCCACGTTAAGGATTTTTATGTCATGTTGCGCTCTGTCTCTGTCTGCCTGACGCCGCCACCGCCACTGCGCGACAGCCACGCGCTCCGCCAAGTGGATGGATGTTCCCTAATGAGCCCCTCCCGCCCTGAAGAGATTAACGTGGGCTCTACCGGCTGGATGGGCCTGGGGCTGCCCCTCGTCCAGGCAGGCCTTGCTGCTGCGGGTGGGGGGTGGGGCGGGGGTGGGGGCTGTTGTCAGGAATATTAAAATTAACTGGCTATTTTTAATTACAAAAATGTAAGTCAAGCACTGAGAGAGTGAGTAGGCCGAAGCCTGTCGGAACCAGGGTTGTCGTCCTGAGGAGTGAGAGGCCAACCTCTGCCAGAGAGAGAGAGAGAGAGAGAGCCTGGGGTGAAGCCTGAGGGGTGCGGGAAGGCTGCTTTCGCCCCTGCCGTCACCCCAGGCCCGTCTGGAGGGACCAAGGGAGAGAGCTTCCTCCTCAGTGGCCCCCCCAACTGTGGAAGGTATTGCCTGGCGGCATTAGGCCAGCCCCCACCTTGGAGAGATTTAAGAGGAATCCCAAAGCCTGGCTCTTCCGTTGCGCCTTTGTGATTGGCCATCCACCCTGACACGAGTCCTCCTCCTCCTCCCCCTCCTCCGCCTCCCCCTCCTCCTCCTCCCCCTGCTCTCCTGCAGGCTCCCCCCGCCCCTACTCCTGAAGACCTTCTCCCTCCCCAACAAATCTGCTCCGCCCTTATCTCACCCCGTGTTTTTTGTTTTCAGCCCCCGCGTTTCACTCTCCGCGCGCGTCCCTCTCGTTTTGCTGCGTTATGATTTCATTCTAGTTTTATATTGTTTGTTGTACCTTTGTGCCTCGTGTGGTTTGTTATGTTATTGTTTGCGTTTTGATCCAGCAGTTGTATTGTGTTATGATTGGGCTTGGCCTCACGACAGCCGCCTGAGCCCTTGTGGGGGAGGTGGTGGCGGGGCATCAACAAAGGCTATTTCAATTTCAACCATTTGCCCCCCCCCCCTCCTCACTACTTACAAGGTAACTGCGCAACCATATTACCTTGTGAACGGGGCCCCCGTGGTATTAGATCACGACCGAGGAAAGCCTCGTAAGGGAGAGAGAGAGAGAGAGAGAGCGCGCGCATCGGCCGGTGTGCCTTTGTCCTTTGGGCCACTTTGGGCTCCGGGTGCCGGGCCACGCTGCGGCTGATAAGTTACTCTGCTGCGCATGTATGAGGAGGGTCTTTTGTGACTAAGCCCACCACTTGCCCAGCAGGTGTTGCTGTTGCCACAGGGGCCTCGCAGGGGGAGGGGTGCCCGGCCCTTCTGCCGGGGTCCCTCTGAAGGGGCCCCCCTCCCAGGCCGACCAGGTCACCCTTCTTCTGGCCGAAGCCGCCCCTTCCTGGGCTTTCCTTGACGAGACGTGCTCAGAGGGGCCTGCTGCTCCCATTGCCTTCCCCTGAGGCCCAGAGCGCGTGGCTTGCCCACGGCCGCCCGGTGGGACCCAGGCCCGGCCCCCAGAGTCGTAGCCCAGTGTTCAAAGCACAACGCTGCACTGAAACGAGCAGAGCGCACGGGGGCTTCCTCTTCAGGCCTGGCTTTGGTGGTGGCACGGGCGGGACTGCCTTGGGCCTTGCGATGGCTTGGGTGGGCCATTGGCCCCCCCTGTCTCTGCCCCCCCCCCCCCGACGTCCCTCTGCTGACACACCTGTCTTTTCTCGCCAGACACCAGCGGGGAGAACATTGCGGAGTCGCTGGTGGTGGAAGGACTGGCCAGTCGCCGGGAAGGAATCCGCGCCAACAAGTAGGTCTCCTCTGGCAGCGCCTTGCCTGCTTCCGGCTGGGACCCCGGTTCCCTTGGGGGCCTCACTGGGGGCGGGGCTGGGGAGAGGCCAGGGGCCGGCAGCGCCGCCTCCTCCCTTCTTGGGAATGCAGTTCCAGGGGGGAGGCAGCCTGGAGGGAGGGAGGGAAGTCCGTGTTGCGCAATGCAGGAAGCCCGCTTCAAACGCTGGGCTGCGGAGAAAACCCTGGAGGGCGGTTGAGAGAGGATGGAAGTGTTGGGGTGGGTCAGGTTGGATCCCCTTCCTGCATTTGTGGTTTTGAGTGTTGCTTGCTCTCTTTCAAGTGTGGAGTTGGTACACGTAAATAAACAGAAGCATTACCACAGTTTTTGAACCAAGATATACCCTGCAGTAGGATAAAGTGCCACTCGGGCTTGTGTAACAAGTAACAGTATCTTTACTTCAGTTCAAAAGGTCAAACTGGGCAACAATATATACAACCGTCTCTCTGAGTTCACGCAGAAAACGGAGGGAATGAACAACCCTTTTAAGCAGTCTTTAAAATATGCTCCATGCCCTAAATATGACCAGGCTTCGGAGAGTTGGCAGCCATGTCCCTCCCGGCTGTTTCTAGTCAGCGCTCTCTTCACTCTCCAAAGTGAGAGAGGCAGTTAAAATCGTTTGTCTCAGCAGCAAGTCAAAGACGGCAGCCAATCAGGACTCAGGCCCCTGGCACGCTCAGCCAATCAGCTGCCAACACATGTCTTTCGAGTCAACCCACCACATCATGGCGTCTCTTTTCAAACTCTCTGTTCTGGCTCCTGGCCCCCCCTCCGGCCCCCAGGCCCCTCAAGATCCGGCCCCCCTTAAGGCTCCGAGAAGAGCAACAGCCTTGCCTGGCATGGGACGGGGGGCTAAACGAATGCGCGGAGGTGAAGCTGTGGGGACTCGGATGGCGCGGAATGGAAGAGGGAGGCTGCCCCCATAGGCTAGATGTTGTGGGCCTGCTCCACCCACCACTCCCCACCTCTCCTTTGGCTGGGTGCTGGCCGGCCGTATGTTGCTGGGACCTGTGGGCAGGAATCCCAGGGCTCCGTATGGCCCCCACCGCTGGCCTTCCCGTATCCCTTGAGGCCGGGCAGGAGCCCCACCGCCCAGAGGGTGGCAGCCTGCAGGCTGAGCATTGGTCAGTCGCTGAAGCCTGGCCTGCGGTCAGACTGGGTTTCTCCGGTTCTTGTGGGCGCTGTACGTATGCCTTCTTCCTGGGGAGCTGGGATTGGGACGGCCGCACTGGCCCTGGGACCCTCCCCGAGCAGGCTCTGCTTGTGCTCGCTGAAAGGGGGCGGAGACCCTCCTCTGTGCCGACACCCGTCCGAAGGAAGGAAGGAAGGAAGGCCGCAGCTCGGTCATGGACCCGCCTGCCAGGCTGCAGGGTCTCAGTAGCAGTAGCAAATGACCCCTCTCAAGCCGGCTTGCTTTGAACTGGACATATTGCTTGTACCTCTGCAGCAAAGACAGAGACCCCTGGCTGTTTCCCACCCCCACGCCCTTTGGGACCCCTTCCCTGCCCATCCCCCCTTCTCTCAGGTTCCCTTCTAGAAGGTGTTGCCTCACCAGCCCCACAGCAGGGTCTCTGGCGCCCCCTGCTGGCTTCAGGACGCCCCAGAATTGGTTCAGTCCAGACGATCCAGCCAAGATGTCACGGAGGGAATTTGTGACGCCTTCACGCCCTCGGAAATTGACCCCTGAGACTGCCATTGGCGTCCCCGCCCTCCCTTTCTGAGTGGACGGATCTCGCCCCCGCCCCCCAGGACGCGCATCCACGCCAGCCTCTTGTGTCAACACAGAAGAACTCCCGTAAACCGCCTGCAAAAGGGCAGAGCGCATGGCACGGCAGCCGTCGCCCCAGGCAGGATGGAAGCGCCGGGGAGACGAACAGGGTTCTCCCGGGTGCCGTGAGGAGATGCAGGAAAGCGGGGGCTGGGAAGCAAGAAATCGTCGTGGGCAGAGTGCTTGGCAAACAGCAGAGGGCGTGAGCGCAGCAGCGTTGGGCCGCCAGGCGGCGGGCGCCCAGGAGCAGGGAGGCTGCAAAGCAGGCCTGGGCCTTCCGTGGCCCCAAATTGGCTCGTGGCCACTTCAAAGGCTCCAGGGCAGGCAGTGCGGGCCACGGGATCTCTTTGTGGTGGCATGTTGAACAGCTGGGTGTGTCCAGAGAGAGAAGGGCGACTCCAACGCTCAAGGGTCTGGAGAACACGTCCTCTGAGGAGAGAGGTGGGCGGGCGGGCGGGCCTTGCCAGTATCCTGGCAGGAGTTCCCACCGCGCGCATGTGCTGTGGCGCCACTGCCTGGCCACGCTGGTCCATGCTCTTGGTACATCTCGTATAGATGACTGCAAGGTGCTCTACGTGGGGCTGCCTCTGAAGGTCGCCCGGGAGCTCCCAAGGAGACCAATGGGCAGCGGCAGCAGCAGCCAGATTCCTCACTGGAGCAGCGTGCAGGGAGCCCACCACTCCCCCGTGGCCTCAGCTCCAGTGGCCGCTGACAGGCTACTGAGCCCAATTCAAAGTGCTGGTCTTGTCCTATAAAGCCCTCGATCGTTCTGGTCCAACTTACCTGAGTGGAACTTGACGTGTTTCTATACTGTTTGGTGTGGGAACTGTGTTATACTGTTTGTTGTTGGTGTTTACTGGCATTGCATTCTTGCTGGAGCTGCAAAGCCGCCTTGAGTCCCCGTCCCCCCCCCCCCCCCGCGGGTGAGGAAGGAAGGCGGGGTCAACATGAAGTCAATCAATCAACCAATCAGTAGCCTAACCGCAGCCTTTGCTCCTCCTCCGTCAGCCCCGAACAGAGCCGGCTGGCCGAGCTGGAGGAGCAGGCCCGGACGGCCAAGAAGGGCATGTGGAGCGAGGGGACCGGTTCCCACACCGTCCGGGACCTCAAGTACACCATCGAGAACCCCCGACACTTTGTGGACTCCATGCACCAGAAGCCCGTGAATGGTGAGTGCGGGCACAGGCCCTCCGGGAGTGCTTTGGGGGTCACTGCAGCCACGGAGGGGGGGGGGGGTCCCGGAGCAGGTGGCGAGAGGCCTGGCCGGGCCGGTCCTCGTCTGGTGTCACGCTCTCCTTGCTTCTCTCCCGCAGCCATCATCGAACACGTCCGTGACGGCAGCGTGGTCCGCGCCCTCCTCCTGCCCGACTACTACCTGGTCACCGTCATGCTTTCCGGCATCAAGGTGGGTGGGCCGGCGGCCTTTGTTTGCCCCCAGGCAGTTTGAAGGCGGAACAACAACAACGACAACGTTATACCTTGCCACCATCTCTCGTAGAGGCTCGGGGTGGCTCACAAAGCACTCAAAGCTGCAAACACGCAATACACAAAAAGTGCAAAGACAACAACACAAAGCAGCAATAACCACATGAACATCACCCCCCCCCGGATTTATTTATATATCTATTTATTTCCCCCCCCCATTTGTATCCCGCCTCCCCCTCCCCCGAAGGGCGGCTTTACGCAGGGCGGCCAGTCAATGCCTTTGAGCCACAAACCCTAAAAACACATTAGGTTAAAGATTAAGGATCAAATGGCTGCGGAAGACAAAAGGAGCCGCGCTCCGCCTCCGCCTCTTCCTTCCCACAGAACCCCTTTCTGTCGGGGGCGCCCCGCCCCATCCGAGGTGGGGCCAGGCGTGGGAGGGAGGGTGTTCTGGCCGAGGGCTGAGGGGGGTCCTCCTCCTCCACGCTTGTGGCTGACCGGCCGCTCTGCCCGCCCGCAGTGCCCGACCTTCAAGCGCGAGGCCGACGGCACAGAGACCCCGGAGCCCTTTGCGGCCGAGGCCAAGTTCTTCACCGAGTCCCGGCTCCTGCAGAGAGACGTCCAGATCGTCCTGGAGAGCTGCCACAACCAGAACATCCTGGGCACCATCCTCCACCCGGTCAGTGATTCAGGGGTGTGTGTGTGTGGGGGGGGGGCAGGCCTTTTGGAGTCAGGGAGGCAGTGTCCGAGGCAGGGACCCTTGGAAGTCCAAGGGTCCCTGTGGCCCAAGACGCAAGGTCCAGCAATGGCAAGGAGAGCCTGCGCTGGGCAAGGGCATGCGCATGGGCGGCCTGGGCTTTGCTCTTTGGGGGGCTCCAAGGTGGAAGCCTTGCTGCTGTGGGGAGGGGGGGGAGGGCCGCCAGAAGCGGAGAGACATGGGAGATCCAAAGCCATGGCGTGGACATGGGGGGCGGTCCCTTCCCTCTCCCGGCCCTTCTGTGCTGGAGCCGGAGAGTGTGGGCCTCCTCCTGGGCTGCTCCGTGAGCCATGCGCCTGCCATCGTGGAGCGCTCGTGCCCGCTCCCCCTCTGACCAAGCAGGCAGGCTCTCCTTTTGTGGGCGCAGGAGGGAAGCCTCTGGCCGCCGTTCGGGGCGCATGCAGGCGCAGGGGTTTTGAGCGCTGGCCAGATGCCAAGGGATGGCGGAGGCAGGGAGGCGAAGGAGGGACGCGCCGGCAGGCACCGAGCGCTGGGTTGACCCGCTCCCTCCCGGCCCCTCCCGTCTCGTGCTTGTCTTCAGAATGGAAACATCACGGAGCTGCTCCTGAAAGAAGGCTTCGCTCGCTGTGTCGACTGGTCCATCGCCGTCTACACCCGAGGGGCCGAGAAGCTGCGAGCCGCAGAGAGGTAGGGCTGCCCCCCTCCCCCCCCCCCGGTCAGCTCCTGGGACACTCCTCCCGGGCCAGTGGGGGCTTGGCTGGGCTGTCCTGGGCATGGCCTTGCGGTCATGGGGGCGGCTGCGCCTGCAGAAGGGCTCTGAGGGGGGGGGGGGCGGGGGGGACCCCAGGCGTGGCCTCCAGGCTTCCTTGGGCAACAGCCTCCTGCACGATGATAGTTGTCCCCCAAACGGAGGAGGGTTGGCGTTGCAGCGAGAGCAGGGCCTCCCTCTCTCCACGGGTGCCATTAGGCCAGGCGCGGGCAAACTTGGGCCCTCCCTCCAGCGGTTTTGGACTTCGACTCCCACAATTCATCTCAGCCTCGAGCCCTTTCCTTTTTCCCTTTTCCCTTTCCCCTTCTGCTTCTGCAACTGAGGGGGAAAGGAAGGGGCCTGAGGCTGTGAGGAATTGTGGGAGTTGAAGTCCAACATACTCGGAGAGAAGGCCCAGGCTTGCCCGTGCTTGCCTCAGGCTCAGGCCGTGATTCCTGAGCATGCCGTGGCGTCCTTGCAGGCTTCCCCTTGGAGGGGAGGGCAGGGGAGGGGAGAAGGGGTCCCCAAGGGCCTGCGGGGCTGGAAGGCGCTGCGCGGGGCTGAGCGCCCTCTCCTTGTCTTCCCGTTGGGCGGCAGGTTTGCCAAAGAGCGCAAGCTGAGGATCTGGAGGGACTACGTGGCTCCAACGGCCAACCTGGACCAGAAGGACAAGCAGTTTGTGGCCAAGGTAAGGGCGAGTGCGTGGGGTGAGGGGGCAGGTTCAAGGCGTGGGGATCCTTAGGGGGCACTTGGGGGGCTGGCTGTAGGCTCTGGCCTGCATCACAGGCCTGGGAGGCGTTTGGGTCTGGGGAGGCCAGTACACGGGCAGAGGGGAGCCAAACAAACACCCAGATTGGGCCAAACTAGTTAAAGCCGAACCTACCACCTGACCGCTTCCATAGTCAAAATACAAAACATAGGCCTTGCACCAAGACTGGCCGCAAACGCTGGTGCCGGTTCGGGAGGATACTGCCGTGAAAAGTCCAGCAGTCAAGCGCCCAGGGGACTGGCCAGGACTTGCGGGCCGCCCAGCTGTTGCTCCCGGGAGGGGTCACCGGGGAGCCCTCTGACCCCCCCCCCCTCCTCCTCTCAGGCTGGGGTCCTCTTGGCCCTCAGCCAGCCGGGCCCTCACTGGGGCTTGCCTTCGAGGAGACGCTTCCGTGGGCAGACGTTCTCATTTTACCACAGGAGAGCTTCACCTGTGTGAGCGCTACACCTGGGTGCCATGAATGTATATGGGTGTGTGCGCGCAAGAGAGCGCATTTCTGTCACCTCTGTGTTGCCTGGGGGCCTTCAAAAGCGCAGCTGCTGGAAATGGGAGACTTCTGCCGTTTATTGGTATCTGCCAGAGAAGCGGGAGAGGCGACAGGGATCCTATGGCAAGTATCCATACGTTGGCAGGCAGAGCAGCGCACACCCCGAGTAACATGAGAAGAAGACCAGGCCTGCTCGGGGGATTTGAGCAAAGCCTTGGGCGATGCCAATCACAAGGAACGACGTGGCCCTCTGGGAGACCCGGGAACACCGCCAGGCCACAGCGAACGTCCTCTGGGTGAGAGGCAGCTGTCCAGGGGGAACGCATGCACGGAGCGTGCCACATAGGAAGGGAGGGAGGAAGGAAGGAAGGAAGGAAGGAGGTGTGGGAATTGAACCTGCACAGACAATACTGCATTGCCATCAGAAAACGGGAAGGGTGGCGGCTGATGAGGGCAACCGTCCCAGAGTTACAGCTGAATGTGCGCCAGCTTCCGCGCCATTGAGGATTTCCCCTCCTTTGTTTTGGGCCGTTAATCAAAGCGGAGGTGGGAGTAAACAGGCCGGAAGAAGAGGCAAGTGCGCAGCGGACAGGAAGCGGACGGAAGCGGACAGGAAGCGCACCCTCTCCTTGGGGCGTGGAGCTGGAAGAGAGGCGTTCTGGGGAGAGCCCGGGTGGCCGGAAGGAGCCTGAGTGGGCCGGAGAACACGTCCAGCTTGACCTCTCCCTCGAGGGCCGAAGAAGGAAGCGAAGGCTCTTGTGCGCCTGATGCCTCCAATCACGAGGGGCCGTGACTCATTGGGAAAGACCAGCGTCCGTGACTCGGAAGATCCGCATTGCCCAGAACGCTACTGGCGCAAACTCCCATGAGACGCCACATCACGCCAACTCTTCAGCAGTTACATTGGTTGCGGATGGAATATCGGATCCTCTATCATTAGACTCTGGTCCTGACTTTAAAGCCCTGTACGGCCAGGGACCGATGCGCCTCAGAGACCGCCTCTCCCCCCAAGGCCACCAGGGGTCGCCGCGTAGACCCTCCCAACATAATAACCTGCTTTACACCCCAGGCCCCAGAGAAGCGCGTCTTACGAGGGTCACGAGGCTGAGGGCTCTTCCTATCTCTGCCCCGGCATCGTGGAGCTCTTGGCCTCTGTATACGAGAGCCATGCGCGACTTGCGCTCCTTCACCCGGCCTCTCAAGGCCTGGCTCTTCAGGAGAGCATCCGGTGTGTCATTTTAACTTTTGTATTCACGATCCTGTGTGCTTCGGCTTGCTTTTGTTGCTTCTGTGTAAATCGCCCGGAAGAGCATCCCGAGGGAGGGAGGGAGGGCGGTCAGTGAGGAGTAAGGCCATGACGATGATGATGATGGTGCCGCGAATGCAGGAGGAAGGAGGGGAGGAAGGCAGGCAGGCAGGCGGGAAAGGTGGGCTGGCTCTGCCAAGAAGGCGCAAGGCCTGAGCAGCAGGGCTCTTCCTCGTGGCAGGGGCTCCTGTCCTTGGGGTGGGCGGGGGTGTCCCTCTCACGGGGGCATGCTGGACCGAAGCTGCCGAGCGGCCACAGGCTCTCAGGCCACAAGCTCCTTCCTGAAGCAACTCCGCCTCGGCCCATCCAGGGTATGGCCAAGGCCGGCCCGCACTTTAGGGTCTCCCAGAAGCAAAGGGGGGGGGGTCGGGTGAGGCAGCCGTGGAGCTGGCCAAACTCACAAGCCCTGGCGCCTCTCTAATTGTCCTCCTTTGGCCAGACCTCTTTCCCTGGGATCGCGCTGCGCCCACTTCCTGGCCCCACAGTTCAAAAGAGGCGCTGGCCCTTAAGGTGGAAGGGCTCCAGAGGAAGGGCGCGACTCCAAGGGTCCAAGGCCTGGAGACCAGGAACAATCCCCCTGAGGAGCGGCTTAGAGATCCAGAAGAGCCATGGAGTATACACATGGGAGAGGGTGTCCTCGGGAAGAGGGCGCAGGCTTCCTTTCTCTGCTCAGGAAGCAAGGACTGGATGGAGCCATGGGTCCAATTCTCAGGGAAAGGAGGTTCCGCTGGATCTTGATTAGGAGGAACTCCCTGTTCAGCAGTGGAACTCTCTGCCTCTTTGGAGTCCGGTGGAGGCTCCTTCCTTGGAAGCTTTTAAACAGAGGCTGGATGGCCACCTCTCGGGGGTGCTTGGATGGTGCCGTTCCTGCACGGCAGGAGGGGTTCGGCTGGGGCGGCCCACACGGTGCCCTCCAACCCTGTGGTTCTATGATTGGATGCCTCTGTGTGGCCTCTTGTGGCCCAAGGCCTGGCTTGCTGGGCAGGGGGGCCTTTCCGGGCAGTGGGGGCCGTGGCCTTGCACTCCCGAGTCCGCCCTGGCAGGGGAGGGGGCTGCGGCAGAGACTGCCCGGCTTCCCTCTCGGCATAGTCTTCCTGGCTGAATCCCCCTTCTGCCACAATCCCTTCCCCACTCTGGCCCCTCCCTCCCTTCCCTTTTCCGCTTAAGCGGCTGAGGGGGGAAAGGAAGGGACCCGAGGCTGTGAGGAATGGTGGGAGTTGGAGTCCAAAGCACTCGGGGGGGGGAGAGGGAGGGGGGGCCGCACTGTGCCTGGGCCTGTTGTTGTAACACGAGCCACAGCAGCCTTGCTTGGGGGGCAGCCCCCTGCGTTGACCTTTGTGCCCGTCAGTTTTGGCCAAAGGAGCATTCCCGGCAGCGACCACCAGGTGGCGGCAGTGCCCTTCCTGCTGGCGTCTGCTGGGAAGAGCGCAAGTGGGGAGGGGAGGGGGGAGGGGAGGAGGGATGCACACCTTGCTAGGCATGCTGTGCCGGCGCCTCTTTTGCACCTCGCCAGGCGGTCCACGAGTGGCTTAGCGGTTGAAACGGGCTCGACTTGGCAGGAGCCCTGGCCTCCGTGCCTGCCTGTTAATGCCCAGCAGGGAGAGGGCGCCCCCCGGCTGAGCCTGTGGCCTTGGGCCTTGTGGGCTCACGCGTGTGCCAGGCCAGTGGCTGCGGAGCATGGGCAGAGCGCAGCTGGGTGGAGCAGGCCAGGAACCCCGGTTGCTGCCTGGAGGAGGGGGCGCAGGGGGCGGCCTGGGGGGAAGGAAAGAGCCCTGGCTGCCCGGCCCTCGAGCCAGGAAGGCCAAGCCAGCGCAAGGAGAGGCGACTCGGTGCTGGCCCCCCCCCCCTGGCAGCCTCCTTGACCCCTCGGCCCCCTTCCAGCCTGGGCCGGGAGTGGGGGGGGGGGCTCTGCGGTGTTATACAATGAATGCCCAATGTCGGTTGTGTTAGATGGTTTTTGTGGGGACACGGTTGTTTGCGTGATGCTCCTTCTTGGCTCTGGCCTTGAACGCTGGCCACCGTTGGGTGTGAATCTGCCCCCAGTGCCCCCGCCCGGGGGAGAGGGGAGAGAGGACAGGGCCGAATATAGACCAGGCTTTATTATTATGGTATTGTTATGATGATGTGCCAGGAGTGGGCCGGGCAGGCGGGGCCTCTCCACGGGGGAGGGGGCCTTGGGGAAGCCAGGCCGAGTGTTCGAGGGGGGAGGGGGCAAGCCGGGGCTCTCCTTGGCAGCTGCAGGGCACAGCCTGGCCCCCTTGGCATGGCAAGGGAGGCGAGGTGGGGCTGGGGCCCGAACCTGGCTCTTCCTCCCCCCTCCCTCCCTCCCTCCCTCCCTCCGTCTCTGCTGAGCCAGCAGGCGCCTGTGCCGGCCCCCGAGAGCCCTCTGGGTGTCTCCTCGGGTTAGCTCCCTTCGCTTCACCTGCCTCCGCTCCGGAGCGGTGGTGATGGGCTGAACTTTTGCCTGCCACTTGCTTCTCCGCCGCCGCCGCCGCCTTTCCTGCTGAGGTGGTTCTTCTCTGCCATATGCTCCCCTCCCCCCCTCTCCCTCCTGATGAGATGGCGGCTGCTGGCTGCTTCCCTTCTGGTGGGCCGGGATGGGGCGGGGGGCGTCTCTGGCTTCTCCGGGCATCTCCAACCCAGTGCAGGTGGAAGGGCGCCCCATCCCTGCCCGGGCCCTTGGGCGTGCCGGCCCCCTTTCTCCCCCCTTCCCCTCCCAGGGGCTGACCACCGGGGGGGGGGGTGAGGACAGAGGGCAGGGGTCACGGCTCCCCCTCCCTGCTTGGCCGGCCTCTCCCAAGTGTCCTGGCTGGGGGGGGAGGAGGGTGTCCTGGCGTGGCTCCTTAGGCCTTGCCCTTCCAAGACCACCCTCTGCCGTGGCTGAAGAGGGGCTACTGTCAGTTGTGCCAAGCCTCACAACCCCTGAGGGTGCCTGCCACAGATGCAGGCGAAACGCCAGGAGAGAGGCGCTCTGCCCTTGCGCACGCATGCATGCCCATGTGCCCTCCCTTCCACCTCCCCCCTCCCCCCGCTCAGGTGCCTTCCTGTGCAGCGGCTGCCTGCGTGCCTCCCTCTGCCAGCCGGTGCGCCGGGGACGTGGCTTGCGCTTTGAGTCGAGTGCTTTGAAGTCGTCATCTACGGCCGTAATTTAAGACGAGGGCGATAACGGGGACGGGAAACAAGAACGAAGGAGCCTCGAGAGGCGGCTTGGAAACCGACGGCATCCCACAGTTACCCAAAGTGGAAGCGTGGTCGCCTTGTACGTACTGTCTTCTAAAGGCTGTAGAGCAGGCACGGGCCAACTTTGGCCCGCCAGGCGTTTTGGCCTTCCGCCATTCCTCACAGCCTCTGGCCCTTTCCGTTTGCTTTTCCTTTCCACTGAAGCGGCCGAGGGGGAAAAGGAAAGGGCCGGAGGCTGAGGAATGGTGGGAGTCCGAAACGCCTGCCGGGCCAAAGTTGGGCCGCGTGAGGCATGCAGTAATACGGCATAAATGTCAACAGACAGCGTGAGCTCCGTAGAATTGTCTTTGTGGGTTAGTATACCTTGTGTATCTATGTTAATCTCTCTGGGTGTGCTTGTGGGTGTGCTTGTCTTTGTTTTGCTTGAGGAATGGATTGGAGCCGCTCGCAGTCAAACCCAAAGCGCCTCCTTGGGGCTTGCTCCCCTTCGGAGCCGGGCCTGCCAGTCAGCCGCCTCCTGGCGGAGCCCTCTCTGGGCTGGGCTGGGCTGGGCTGCCCGGGGGAGGCTGGCAGCACCCTGTAAGTGGCCAGGCAGCGGTCCCAGCGCCAGGACACTGGTGTGGCCAGGACGACCCTTCCAAGAAGATGCTCCTCTCTCACATCACTCTCTCTGCACATGGACATGGATGGGGGGAGGCCTTGGGCTGAGCCGCTTGTCCACACGCGCACCCTTGGGCCTTGATGGCTGCCCAGATGGTGTGTGCAAGGCGCCACTTGAGTCCGAGGCGACTGCAGCGCCTTAACCTGCCTTGAGGTGCTCGGCAGATCTGCCGCAGCTGTTCTCGGGGGCCCTGGCACTCCGCTCCAGCTCCGAAGGTGCTTTCGGCGGCCCTGGGGCCATGCAGAGCGGTTGCGACAGATGGCGGCCTGCGGGTGCCGCTTGCGAGGTGGCAAAAGGGCCTTTCCACACCGGAGTCCTGCCTGCCTGCCTGCCTGCCTGCCCTGTGCTCCAGCCTGCCTTCAGCTCCACGTGCCGGTGCGCTCCCCCCACTCCTTCCTCGCTCGCTCGCCGATTCCCAGGTGGCTCTGTTGCCCGGAGCTCCCTCAAATGCCAAGGAGGGAAGGGCCTTCCACGAGAGCGGCGGCAGCAGCAGCGGCGGCCTGTTGCCTCTTGTCATTCCCCAGTGAGATCAAGGCCTTGACAGGATCGTTGGCTCCATGAGCATCTGGCGCAGGTTTGCACAACGGTCTGACAGCGCGCCACCCTAATAGGGCCTCGCCTCCGCAGGGCAGGCAGCGTTTCCACCGTGTGCCTGGCTCTCCCTGCGTGCCTCTCCTCCGCTTGCCCTCTTCTGCAGCGGGGGGGGGGGGGGAGGGAGAGGTTGCGCACGGACCTGCCCAGGCCTCTCCCTCTGGCCTGGCTCCGAGGAGTCCGTAGTCCCACCTGTGGCGGAGGGGGGCACGGGCAGGGGGCCCTGTCTGTGGGGCGCAACTCATGCACTGCTCCTGCGCTGCTTTCCTGTCCTTGGCTGCCGCAGCCTGGGAAAGCCATTGCGGGGAGTCCTGCCTGCCTGTGTAAGGACTGGTGTCACTTGTGGGTGGTGTCCTGTTTGAGCAAGTGCTGTGCGCGCGCGTGTGTGTGAAGGGGGAGGCTGGGGAGAAGGAGGCAGAAACGACGGGAGGGGACCAGGTGCCCTTTAGGAGGGTCTCGATCTGAAGGAAGCAACGTGATCTGAGGTTTTATTTATTTATTTATTTATTGGTTCGATTTGATACACCGCTCTCTCTGGCGCCCATCCTGGCCTTGCAGCGTGGTTGAGGCATGGGCCCAAGGAGCGGGATGCATGCGTGCGTGCGTGTGTGCGTGGGTGGGTGGGGGCAGCTCCTCCTCTTGGCCCTCATGAGGCAGAGCCCTCCTCGGCCCAGGGCTGTGGCAGAGTGAAGCCCCCGCCTGTCCTCGCCAGAGGCATCGCCACCCTCCTTTCCGGCGCCCTTGTCCTTGCCTCCCAAGGAGACTCTGGGCAGCCTCCGGTCTTTTAGGCAAACAGGCTGGGCAGGGCGGCTCTCCTGTCGGGGGCGCTCTAATTGCCCCAGGGTTACTTGAAAGTGAAAGACGGGATTGCTGTCCCATGGGACGCCCCCGGCTGAATCCAGCTATGGACTCTCCCCTCAGCCACGGCCCTTCTTGGCTGCGCTTGTGCCCCCCTTTCCCAAGGAGCCTGGGGTGGGGTGGGGTGGGGTGGGTGGGTGTCCCTGCTGTGGTTAGTGAAGACTCTGATGCTTCAGAGCATGAGGAAGGGGATGTTGTGAAGTCTCAGGAAGGGTTTTGGGTGACGGAAGTGGCACGGAGAGGTAGGTTAGTGAATCTCCTCAGGATGGGAGTCCCCAGGATGTTAGAGAAAGTGAAATCGGTTCCCATGAGAATCTGCCAGAATTTGCTCCTGAGAGGAATGCGAAGGAATGCGAGTCTCGGTCAGAGCGGCGCATGCACAGAGAGGGCGTGAAAGAGAGGCAGGCTCTTCCCAGCGGCTTCGAGATAAGCAGCGAAGAACCAGGTGCACGAGGAGTGACGTCATGGGAGGGAACTGAGGCTTCTAAGTTGGCTCCAAGCAAACAGCTCATTGTGAGAACAACGTTGCGTTTCAAGTGGGAGCGGCCCTTAAGTTCGGTGGCCTTGCTTCAAGCGTCCAAGTTTCTGGATCTTGATTCCTGTTCCTTTCTTCACAGTTTCCGGTCTGCTTTGCTCGCTGTTTTGTCCCCAAGTCCTGGGTCTCGCTTTGACCAAGTGTGTGGCGTTTGCCTTGTTTCACTGCATTGACTCAAAGTGAAGTTCCAAGTTTTTGAATTCCGGTGGTTGGATTTCCGAAACGGATTCTGGCCTGTACGCAACAGGACTGTGGGGCCTCCTTTGGATTTGTGGTTGTTCTTCTTGATTGTGCTTCTCCTTCTTCTCCTTCTCCTTCTCCCCTTTGATGCTCCTTTTAGTAAATAAACTTTGCTTAGAGGATCCTCTCGTCCCTGCGTGGCGCTTGGGTGAAAAGGCGTCCCACCCACGGCGGGGGCGCAGCGGTCCCTTGGGGGCTCGACCGAGAGAGGGAGGGAGGGAGGGGTCCCAGGGGTGCCCTGCCCGCCCCCCATTCCCACTCCCTTTCGTGGGCCCTCTGCGTTGTTCTTGGGCAGCACGAAGGGCAGCACGAAGTGGCGGAGGCAGCCGCCTGGCCCCAAAGATTTTATGAGTTGGTGTATTTTATTCCATGTACTGTAGGGTACCTTCGTGCGCTGTTGTGTAAGCTGCCCGGAGTCCCTATGGGAGGTGGTGGTGGGGTATAAATAAAGTTGTTGTTGTTATTTGAAACACAACAAGTACACAGCAGACAAGGTCACTCTGCTGGCTGTTGTATCGGATCTCACGTTGGACCCTTCCCAAGTGTCTAGGACTGTGCGATGTATCGGCGAGTAATGCGTGCAGATCTGAGTTGGGTGGCCCTTTGCAGCTGGCAGGAGGTCATCTTGTCAGCGCCGATTGTGTTTAAGTGCAGGCCGAGGCCTTGAGGCACGGCACTCAGTGTGCCGATCCCCACTGAGACCCCCCTGGCTGGCTTGTGCCGGTCTTTGCGGTTCCATCTTTAAATCCTCACATCGACTCAGCTTTTCCAGTTCTGTCTCTTCAATCCAGCGGTCACCTGGGATTGCAATATCCACGACCCACACTTTATTTTCCCCCACGATTGTGGGGCCAGGAGTCTTGCGCTCCAAAACTCTTACCCGTCTGGATTTGGAAGGCCCAGAGTGGGTTGAAGTGAACTTTTTCCAGCTCGTGATCCCACCAGTTCTTTGCCGCAGGCAGGCGGTGTTTGTGGCACAACTTCCGGTGGGTCCCCTGCGCCAGGGTGTTGGGCCTCTACGCGACCTCCTCTATGCAGCAGCCGAGGGTGGGACCCATTGTTTCGCCTGCTTCCTTGCAGAGTCTGCGCTTGGGGTCTCTCGTCTTGAAGGCATCTGTTCGAATGGCTTCTTCTTGGGCTTCCGGAACCAGGCCCTCTGTTGTTGTTGTTGTTGTTGTTGTTAGTGGCCAGAGGCAGGACTGGGTTCCAAAAATCCTCTGCAGAGGGAGCAGGCTTCCAAAGTACACAAGGGGGGGGGGGCTGCCTCTTCCGCTTGTCCCCGCAAGCGCCGGCGGCAGGGCTTCTCCTTCCTCACCTTGGGCTCCTTCCCCTCCTCTCCCCCCCCCCCCCCCCCGCAGGTGGTGCAGGTGCTCAACGCAGACGCCATCATCGTGAAGCTCAACTCGGGGGACTACAAGACCGTCCACCTCTCCAGCATCCGCCCCCCGCGGCTGGAAGGCGAAGGCACCCAGGTGAGAAGGCGCCGCTTGTGCAGGGGCAGGGGGGGGGGGGGGGGGAGGCAGGGCAGGGGCATTTGGCTCTTTGAAGGGTTTGCCCTCAACACGCACACACACATTCACACCTAGCGCGCGCCAGATTCTCTGAATGTGGATGTTTTTGCAACGTGGTTGGGGTGAGGCCAGATGGGTGGGGCTGGAGGTTTGGGTGGAGCGCCAAGACCTGGGTGGACCCGTCCTTGTTGTAGGTGCCCCCTCCCCCCATGCACAACCTTTTATTTTGGTAAAGACCGACCCCGCCCCAGCTCCGCCGCCGCTCTTCCTTCCTTCCCTCCCTCCCTCCCTCCCTCCCTCCCTCCCTCCCTCATTGGCGTTTATGCATTTCGTTCTTCCTGGATCGAGGCAGGACCTCCCATTTGCACCTGTTGGTCTGTTAGACTACTGGGTCGAATTTCGTGAGCCAAGGCTGAATTGTAATCCTGCCCCCCCCCCCCCGGTGTGGGCTGCTCCCCCCAACTTGATCAGAAGGGCCTCAGTGGAGATGCTGAGCAGCACCAGGAGAGCCCCCCCCCTGTGGCCCCCCACGGGTTAGGAATTGTGTTCCTCCACCTGAGCCAGGTATAGAGATGGCCCACATTGATGTTCCGAAGCCGGTTCACAGGCTAAGGACCATTGAAGCCAGGCATGGGCCTACTTTGGCCTTCCCTCCAGGCGTTCCTCACGGCCTCAGGCCCTTTCCTTCCCCCCCCCCTCAGCCACTTAAGGGTGGGGGTGGGGGTTGCAAGGGGGTGTCAGGGGGGTCAACAAAGACCATCCAAAGTACAGTATTCCATCGCTGGTGGAGTCCAGAACACTCTTTGGTTGCAGGTGAACTGTGAATCCCAGCAACTACAACTCCTGAATGACAACATCAACCCCCCACCAACGCCACCCGTATTCAGTTTGGGCACATCCTGGGCATTATTTGTGCCAAATGCCACCCAGTGAATGAAAATACATCCTGCCTCTCAGGTACTTGAAAGACGGTTCATAACAGTAGCAAAATGACTGTGACGAAGTAGCAACGAACATAACGTGATGGTTGGGGGTCCTGAGGAACCATATTAAGGGGTCGCGGCATTAGGAGGGTTGAGAACCGGCGCCCTCGAGGAGCGTGGCCCAGAGCGACAGAGAATCCCGTTCCAGGCTTGGAGCCACACAGTCGTTTCCAAGCTTCTCTCCCCACCCCCCCAAATCTCTGATTGCGAAGCGAAGGAACGGGGCAAGGGCCTCCTGCCTGCCTCCGGGGGCACAACCGCGGCAGCTTCCATGGTTCCTGTTTATTCCCAGGAGGTGGGGGGTGGGGAGGGGGCGGGGGTGATTCCCTCTTGGAAGGAAGAAAGGGACATGTCAGCCTGATCCGCTGCCCCGGCCTCCAGGGGCAAAGGCCTGTGACGCAACGCCTCCTCCAGCCAGCTGGCCGCTGCCCCTTCCTTCCGATGCACGGTGGAGCTAAGAATACGCCAAGATACGGCCTGCAAGAGGTGGCAAGGGAGGGCCAGGCTCCGGGGCAAACGACCGAGGGGGGGGCAGTTGGTGATGTCACCCCTCCCCCCCCAGGAAGAGGGAGACGGATACAAGAAGTGAGCCACCGGCCCTGCGGACGCGGCCCCCAAGGAAGCCTGCCGTTTCCAGACCACGGCCTGCGGCTCCCTGGAAGGCGACTCTGGGCCGGGCCTTGTAGCAGCGCTTGCGAAGGAGGGAGGGAGGGAGGGAGGGAGGGAGGGCCCGCTTGCCCGCTTGCTTGCTTGCTGGGACTCTCAGAAGCATCACCGGAAGGGCTTCCGATCCGGGTCCTCAGCCTTCCTCAAGCCGCAACCCCTTCCGGCGGTTCCTTGTATTGTGGGGACCCACCACAGGAGGAACTACAAAATGGCGTTCGTGGCTACTTTGCGAGTGTAGTTTTGCGACTGTCGTGAACCCTCCTGTCAGCATCTGATGTGCAGGGTGTGTTTTCAATCCTGGGACCAAATTAGTCACAAATTCCTGATGTGCCCAAATTTGAATACTGGTGAGGTTGGGGGGAGATTGATTTCGTACTTTGGGAGTTGTAGTTTACGTATTTAGTTTTGCGTGCCGTCCTTCCCCGAGGGCTCAGGGCGGCTGAGAGAGAACATAAAAAACACACTTTTCAAAAACCCAAAGAATCAAACTCTGAACTAAAAACTATAAAGCCGTTTACAGCTGATCAACCAGGTCGGACCCCGGAAGCCGCCTGGAATGAGGACGCCTTGCACGCTCTGCGGGACTTGGTTAGTGGCTGGGATTTACAGTTCACCTACCGTTCACCTCCAATCAAAGAGCCTTCCGAACTCCACCACTGATGGAATTGGACCAAACTGGGCACACAGAACCCCAGGACAAACGGAAAACACAGGAAGGGGTTGGTGGGCATTGACCTTGAGTTTTGGAGTTGTAGTTCACCTACATCCAGAGCATACAGTGGACTCAAGCGATGATGGATCTGGACCAAACAAATACTCAGTATGCTGAAATGTGGACACGGGTGGCGTTTGGGGGAAATAGCCCTTGAGATTTAGCAGTTGTAGTTGCTGGGATTTATAGTTCACCTCCAATCAGAGATCATTCTTCACCCCACCAACAATAGAATTGGGCCTAACTTGGCACACTGAAACACCCCCCCCCCGCCTTGAAGGGACTCGCTGGCATGAGCCTCCCTCCAGCCTCACATGCTCTCCCTCACCCGTGCATGCGCACCACATTGCCATGCGCCGAGCACGCCTGCTCTCCCCTCCCCGCCTGGAGTCCCAGAAACAGCCTTCCCCTTGGCTGAGAGGCTGGCCAATCACAGCGCAGGAGGGCTTTTGGGGAGGATTCGCCGCCTGTTGCCAAAAAGGAAGAGAAGGGCAGGCGGAGAGGTCTTGTAGCGGGCGCAGCACGGCAGGCCTCCTGCAAAGAGATGGCACATGTCCATTGCGGGGCAGGGCAGCGGTGCCGCCACGGCCTCCCAGGCGCGTCCCCTGAAATGCTTAGTGAGACCTTTCCCTGAAAGCGCCCCAAAGCGCCCCCCAGATCCTGCCTTTCTTCCCCGGTCCGGAGCGTGTTCTCAGGGAGATGACCCGGCCAAAGGCGCATTAAAGTACCCGTGAGGACGGAGGGTCCCTCTCCCGGTGCCACGGAGAAGCAGACCGCCTGCTGAGTTTGGGGCCTGCTCCAGCCCTCTGGTTTGTGCCCACCTGGCACACTGCCGGGCGCTTCATGTGCCGCAGACCCTACGAGGCAGCGATGGCGGGCCTCTCCCCGAAGACTCGGGCGCTCTCGCCCTTGCGCCTTTTCCTCCTGCCACTGACTTGGCCAGAACTTGCCGTTTCTCAAGGTCACGGAGTCTTTGTGTCCCAACCGTCGCCAACTGCCTCGAGTGCTTTGGAGGAGGGGGGGGGTGCTGCAGTGGGTGCCGGGCCCGGTTTTCTGCCAAAGACCCTTGAGAGGCATGCGCAGGCTGCCAAAGAAGCGCAGCACATCCACCTTGAAAAACAATGCGTCTGCATTAAACTCTGAGTGGATGTGTGTGTGGGGGGGAGGGGCGGCCCATCGGCAGCTGAGGGCTCAGTCCTGAAGGCTTGTGGGAACAGCTTGTGGGTTTCCTCCCTTGGCCAAAGCCATTGGCTCCGTGTGCCCAAAAGAGCCGGGGGAGGACCACGTGGAGCCACTTGCGCTTCCCTTTGAAAGCAAAGCCATTTCCTGTGATGAACAAACCGGAGGCCGGAGTGGCCTTCATGGAGAGTTTGCGGCCTGACCTTTGCCTCGTCCTGGCCTCACGGCCGCCCCCAATGTGGAAAATGACCAATGTGAAACTTAGGGAGGGTCACCTGACCCCCCCCCCCCATTTCTCTCCAAAGAAAACATGTTCCAAAACGTGTAATCCTCCTGGGATTTGGTTTGAAAGGTGTTTAAAAGTCCGAGCTTCTCTTCGTGGTCTTAGCTCACATGGCTTTGGGATCCTGGCGGCTTACGGCAGCACGTTGGTGGCCGATGCCTTGCCGGCTCTGCCTTTTGCAGTGGGGAGTGTGTGTGTGTGGGGGGTGCTGCTGGGGAGCCAATGCAGGCAGAGGCAGCAGTGGTGGAGGGCCTCTCTGTGCGTGGGGGGCCTTTGGTGGTCTTTTGTGCCGTGTGTGCTTAGGGGAGCGTGCTCTCCCGCCATCACTTGCTCTGTCACGTGTGGGCCTGGGAGCAGTGGGTTGTGGGAACAGTGCTGGCAGCAAAGGGACTTTGCCCCTGGGGGGGCCCTTGTTCTGGCGGGTTCTGGTTCTGCTAGGCCACCGGTCAGCAGAGACAGGAGGGAAGGTGGGCGGGTGGCCCTCCAGCTCTGTCCGGTCCTGGCCTCCGGGGAGGGAGGGAGCCCCCCCCTCTTCCTTTCCAGGAGGGATTTGGAGTGGACGCTCCCTGAAGGAGGAGAGCTTTGAAGTGACGCTGCGCATATATTGGGAGAGCTTAGGCAGCTTATGCTGAAGAGACGAAAGGTTTAAGAGATGTGGGTGAGGAGCGGCGGAGGCAGGAGCCGCCCGCGCTGGAGGTGATTAAGCCCAAGGCGGGAAGGCGTCCCTCGGGGAGAGGTGGCGGCCAGATCAGGTGTGCTGCCGCTGCCGCCGCCGCTGCTGCCGCTGGGGATTAGGGAAGCGCCAAGGGTGAACGACGGAGAGAACGGAGCGTCGGCCGCAGGAGCGTCAGCTCTGTTGTGGAGGCCCAGGGCTTTGTGCTGGGGGGGGGGAGCTGGGGCAAGTGGGGGGGGGAGCGAAGGAGAGGGGCAGGAGAGTGGTGGGAGGGGAGGTTCGGGGGATGCCTCCGCCTGCCCCCACATCTCTCTCTATCTCCAAAGCAAGAGGGGGCAGACCTTGGGCGCAGAAGTGGCAGAGCGCGGGTGTGCGAAAGGAAGGCGGAGAGCCAGCTGGGGGGGGGGGGGAGGGAGCCAGGGGTTGCCCTTCAGGAGACATGGGGGTGCGCTGGTGTGCGAGGAGGCGCCTCAGGCACAAGGTGGAGAGGGCGCTGTGTTGGGGCTCATCGGGAGTTCCAGGCGGCAGCTGTCGTGCCCCCCTGCGAAAAGCCCCCTCCCCTCTGTTGGGACTCCTTGTCTGCTTGGTTGGGGGGGGGGCAGCGAGGAGGTGCGCCCTCAGGCGGCAGCACCACCAGCACCACCAGTGTTTTGACCGACTTAGAGACCCGGAGGGCCCCTGGGCCCCCTTTCCGCTGCCCGCTTTTCTCCTTGGGGTGCCCTCCTGAAAAAGAGGGAGTGGGGCGCTGATACTCGCCCGGCGTGCCACTCAGGCCCCGATCCACCTTTGAAGTTGGTCCTGGTTGTTGCATCAACCGGGCCCGCTTCACCGCTGAGTAATTCCTTAGAGAACAACATGATGCACATTGTTCTATGTTCATTGGGGGGGGCATGGGGGGCAGAGGGGGGGCTTCCACCCACTGCCTCGCCGTGAAGACAGGGCTGCTGTCGCTCACTCAGGGAGCCCCTCGCTCTTGTTCCGGGAGATGGCTTTGAATGGGGACGGGTTCTGCTTGAGAACCGCTTGGCCCAGTTGGCATGGCCCCTGCGGCCCTTCTCTCCCGCCCGGGGCAAGCCAGGAGTGTTTGCCCTCGCTGGGCAATTGGGCCACTTCTGTGCGGCTGCCTTTGGAGGGAGGGAGGGCGGGAGGGAGGGCGGGAGGGAGGGAGGGAGGGCGGGCAAGCGGTGGAGAGAGATGTCAAGCGAGGCAAATGAGAGACAGCTCCGGCTCCCTCCCCCCCTCCCCCCTCCCCCGCGAGTGCCAATGGCTCCCAGTGCGCTGGTGCTGTAGATGGAAACTGACAACCTGAGAATCCCCAGTAATAACGCCCGGCCGCCTCTCCTCTCCCGCCAGCCTCTCCCTCCCTCCCTCCCTCCCTCCCTCCCTCCGCAAGTGGGTTCGGAGCGCAGGAGTCTCTCAGAGCGGCTCCAGAGCTGCCCGCTTGCCCACTTCTCGGGCAAGGTCTGGGCAGCTGGGCAGTTGGAGCCCCCACCCCATGAGGACCCCAATACTCTCTCTCTTTTGCGGGTGCCAACCTCTCCGCAGCCCGAGAGCCCTCTCGCTCATTCCCTGCTCGAATGGCTGAGAGACGATGGGTGTGCGAGCCTTTCTCAAAGATGGGAAGGGGCTTCCTCTTGAGGAGGGGGCGAGGGGGTCTCCTGCTGCTCCAGATAATGAGGCACAAGGCAGCCATGCGCTCCCCCTCTTTCCCCCTCCCTCCCTGCAACTCTGAGGCCTGGAGGCAATGGCGGCGGCGGCAGCGCTGCAACCAGGCGCATCTCGGCAGGAAGAGCCGTATTTCACCAAACTCCATTAGCGTGTGGCTGCCGCCTCTTCCCGGCCCTGTCACCCGATTATGGGGATATTTATGTGGGACCGGAAGCTCCCCTTTGGACGGGCCTCTCTCTCTGCCTGCCCTTCCCGCAGTGCCTTCCCTCGCAGTGCCTGCCGCTGCGCACGCCTGGGGCTGCCGGGCTGCCCTTGCGGAGGGTCCCAGATTGTATCCATGTCTGTGCGTGTGTGGGGGGGGGGGAGTGGGAGGCCTGGCCACAGGTTGGCCAGAACCACCCTTCCGCGGCTTGCATTGGGCCGGCAGGAGGCTTCCGTGGCAAGGGAGGCAAGCCTGGTGGTGGCCGCTGGCCCTGCCGGAAGACCGCTGGGCCGGGCAGTCGGTCCCCCGCCTGGCTGCTCATCCCGGGAGGCGGGCGCTTGCTTCCTCGGCCGCCGGCTGCCTCTGCGGGAACTGCAGATCACTCTTCTTGCAGGTTTAAAAATAGCTGCGCATGAGTCTCCAGTCGCAGGAGCCTCGCACATCCACCCGCGTTGGCTTCGGGAAGGAAGGAAGCGCTCTCCTTCTGCAGCTCTTGTGGGCGCCCACCGGGCACTGCCCACGCCCACGGATTGGGAGATGGGGAGATGGGCGGGGGCCGCGGGGGCTGCTGGGGACTGGGCCCTCCCTTCGCTTTGGCCATCGCCCTGGGCAGGAACCCTTGTCCTGTCGGAACGGCCGCCCCTTCCCTCTCCCGCCACTGGCCTCGTGGGCTTCTTGGGCCGGCCGGCCGCCCCCCCCCCCCAGGGCTGGGCTTGCAGCAGAGCCTGCCCCAGTGGCCCCCTTGCCGCCTGCCTCTTGGGCTGGAATGGGGGGCCCTTCTCCTTCCATTATGGGCCCAGGAACCAAGGCCTCGTGCTCTTTGATCCGATCTGATGGTGCCTAGAAGATCCAGGGACGTCATGCTCCCCGTGTTCTCTCCTACCTTGGTTAGACCGCACCTGAAGTCCCACTGCGTCCCATTCTGGGCACCACAATTGAAAGGAGAGGTTGACCCTCAGCTGGAATCCTGTGTCCAGAGGGAGAGGGAGGCTCAAAGGGTGATCCAGGGCTGCCTGGAGAACAAGCCCTATGAGGAGCGGCTGAAAGAGCTGCTGCTGGGCCTGTTGAGCCTGCGGAAGAGAGAGAAGGTGGAGAGGAGGCCTGAGGAGGGCCACGTAGGAATATGTGAGGGGAAGTCCTGAGGAGGGAGGGAGGGAGGGAGGGAGCTTCCTTTCTGCTGCCCGGGAGAGAGGCTAGGGCGCAATGGAGCCATGGCTTCAGGCGTCAGGAAAGGAGGTTCCACCCGAACACGAGGAGGAACTTCCTGACGGTGAGAGAGAGAGAGAGCTGTTCAGCAAGGGAACTCCCTGCCCTGGAGGGAATGTGGTGGAGGCTCCTCCCTTGGAGGCTTTTAAACAGAGGCGGGATGGCCATCTGTCGGGGGTGCTTTGAATGTGGTGTTCCTGCTTCTTGGCCCACCAGGTCTCTTCCACTCTAGGACTCTAGGGTTCGGTGCTCTCCTCCTCGGCCTCGGGCGCCTGGAAGCCTTGGAAGCCAAGTTTAAGCCTGGGTTTGGCCTTGTCTTCCTGTTGCTGACCGTGCGATTATGGCCACGTGCAAGCGGCCCAAAGGGGGGAGGGCAGGGAGAAGCCTTTCTGGGGGGGAGGGGGAGGGGACGCACCTTGCTTGCTCCCCTTCGGCCAGTCCTGTCAGCAGGGATCCAAGGACTCTGTGCTCTCGGAAGGACAGCCGGAGGGCGTGCTGCGGGGGTTGTTTCCGTCCTGGCGTGAGTGCTGCTGGTGATGGGCAGGGACGGGGCCTGTGAGATCCCTGCTGGCCGGGGCCTGTGACACGTGAGTTGCCTCCCCATGGAACTGTGTGGGGCAGCCAGGCAGGGCTGCAAACGTGCCAAGCATTGCAGACCCATGCGCGCCACGTCTGCTGCCCTGAGAGGCCAGTGCTCCCTTCTGGTGGAGAGCCATGGCTTTGGATGTGGAGAGGATGCCCAGGTCCCAGTGTCCGGAGGCCCTGATGGCAGCAGAGTGGCCTCTTGGGCCCAGGCCTGGGGGGGGGGGGTTCTGTGGTTCGGGGGGATTCTGACTCTTTCGCCTTCTTCCGGGCTCTGCCGGGAGGGGCCAGCGCCTCCTGCCAGTTGCCCGGCTTGCCTGAGCTGGATTAGGAGCCGTTGCACAAAGCGGCCTTTGGGAACTTGCGGAGCAATAAAAGATGAATGAGGAGCTGGGCCGCCGGCTGATCGGAGCGCACGTCTTAGCTAAACGGCGTTACAAGGATCACAGGAGTTGCCCGCGTGTCGCGTAACGGAGCCGGTGGCGGCGGCCCCAGATCTGACACTCTGCCGATGGAGCGCATGGCGTTGCGAAATGCCAAGCGCCGGCTGCTGAGGGCCGCACTCTGCCCGCTGAGCCGGGTCT
The DNA here is from genome assembly GCA_030556195.1 of Anolis apletophallus. Taxonomy (NCBI): domain Eukaryota; kingdom Metazoa; phylum Chordata; class Lepidosauria; order Squamata; family Anolidae; genus Anolis; species Anolis apletophallus. The sequence continues at coordinate 142,145,355 of JARBWK010000009.1, read as the reverse complement.
TGGAGCGCAGAAGCCAGGCCAGGTGCCAGGGCTCCCCGGCAGCAGCGGCAGCAGCGGCAGTGGCAGCAGCGGCAGCGGCAGCAGCAGCAGCGGCAGCAGCAGAAGCCTCCTCAATATTTAATTGGAGGCCGGACCGCTTTCCAAGAAGCCGAGCAGCCAGGCAGCGGATGGAGCAGCGGCAGCAGCGGTGGCAGCAGGAGCTGGATCCCGTTTGGGCAGCTGACCCATCGGCCTGGTGGGGAAGGGATGCAGGGGCGGCCCCTCCCTTGCTGGCTCTGTGCCGCCCTTGGTGACCTCGGTCGAGGGCTTGTCAGGCGCCAGGGAAGGCCGAGCGCGGGGCTCTTTGCCCCCTCCCCCAGGGACTGAGCGCAAGGACGTGGCCGCTTGTTCTTCGCAGGAGCAGCAGAGGACCCCCCCCCCGCTTCCCAGTCCAAGGTGGGCCAAATGCAAGGGGCAAATGCACGAGGCTGCCCTTGGGCAGAGAAAAGGAAATGCAGGGGGACAGGACGGGGGGCCAGGACGCCCGGCTCGACCGCAGGACGCGTGGAAAAGGTCCTGGAGCCCTCCTCGTGGGGAGGAAGTTGCACATGAGACAGGAAGGCCATGAGCGGCACAAAAGCCAGTGTCCGATCTGGGCCTGCGCCAGGAGGAGCCTCGTGCCCAGGCCCCGGGAAGAAGCCCTGCCCCCCCCCCCGCTCCATTCTACCACGTGACCTGGAATCACATTGCGTCCATCCTGGGCACCACAACCGAAGGGAGATGTTGACCCTAAGCTGGAATCCTGTGTCCAGAGGAAGAGGGCGACTCAATGGCTCAAGGGCCTGGACAACAAGTCCTATGAGGAGCGGCTTAAAGAGCTGCTGGGCATGTTTAGCCTGAAGAAGAGGCGGCTGAGAGGAGACATGATGAGCGCCATGTATCAACATGTGAGGGGAATTCATGGGGAGGGGGAGGGGGGAGCAGGCTTCCTTTCCGCGGCCCTGGAGGCTAGGACGCGGAACCACAAGAACGGAGATTCCACCTGAGCATTAGGAAGGAGAGGGCGCCGCCCAAGCGAGCCCTGACCTACTTTAGGCCGAGTTGCAGCTCTGGGAGGGCGGGAGGGCAGGGGCCAAGGAGGAGTGGTGGGGCTTTCTGAGCAGCCAGCGGACCACAGGGAGAGCCTTGGTGGGGCTGGAGTGGGGCGCAGGGTGGGCAGGCCAGGCCCAGGCGGTGGCCCGCTGGCCGGCCTCCCTGCCCAGCCTGGCTCCACTGCCCACCCTGCTTTGTGCTGGGTGCAGGAAATAGGCCTTTGTGGCCGGGGTGGGGTGGGGGCGTGGGGCCGGGAGCCGAGCTTCCTCCCCACCCGCAGCCCTCCGGCAACGGGGCAGGCGGCACCGACCCCATCCATTGAGGCCCCGGCCGGGGATTTTGAGCAGCGGGAACAGGACAAGCCATCAAATTCCACAAAGAGAGGGGCAGAAGGAAGGAAGGAAGGACAATGCGCTGCAGCAGCGCAAGGAGGGAATAGGTGAGACTGGCATCGTCTCCATAGCAACAGGGAAGGAATTAGCAACTTGAGGGGCGGCAGCTCTCGCGGAGCAGGTCAAGCAAGCCAAGCGCGTTGGTGGGACGGACGGACGGACGCAAGCGGGTCTCTCCCTGGGCTGACCCTCCCCTCCCCTCCACAGGGCCCTTCTGTGGGGACCAAAGGGGTCGGACTTGGGAAGGAAGGAAGGAAGGAAGGAAGGAAGGAAGGAAGGAAGGGCCCCGCCGGGCCCCTCCTGATCTGCAGATTGGTCCTGTGGGCTCTTGGCCGTTGCGCTAGAGGAGGTGTCCCAGCTCCGTGGCAGCGCCCGTGGGGTTCACTCTGCTCCGTCCCTGCCAGCGCCCCCCAGTGGCAGCAGCAGCAGCGGTAGCAGCAGCGCCTTCCAACAAGACCCCCCCCCCAACCCTGCCCCCCCCCAACAAGCATTGCTGCTGAAGCCCCGCGAAACCCGTAGCCGTGAGGGGAGACGATCCCAAGCAGGCTCCGCCAAAAGTGGAGGGTGGACTTGCTGATCACATTGGCCGGTGGCACCCGAGCGGCAGGGGACACGACCAGAATCCCAAATGGACGTCACAGGTGGGAGAGCTGATTGGCCAAAACTAACATGATGACCTTCAGCAGCAAAGGACGCCTGGCATGAGACGGGCAATCAGAAGCCAACACACAGAAGTCGGACGGCCGATGCCAGGCTTGAAACAGGACCACACGCCGCACATGAGCCAACCGTGTGAGGCAGCAGCTTGGAAGGCCAATGCGATCTCCCGATGGAGGGGCGCCCTCTTCTCATGCCGTCCTGGAAGAGGGCTGTGTCCAGTTCTGAGAAAAACACTGGCAGGGCATGTTCCCAGGCTGGGCGCTTCTCTTCTCTGGGCCAAACACCGCCGGCTGCCTCAGGGGCTCCGGATTGGGACTGACGGCTTCCAGGCCTTTGGCCATTCTGGTGGCCCTCCTCCGGGCACCCCCCAGTTGGCCCTCCTTGGATTGCTTGGCCCAGAACTGGGCGCTGCCTCCCCTGGCCGTTTGCGCCAGTCGCGTCCATCGTCCTTCAGCCAGGAGTGCGCTTGTCCCGGAAGAAGGTCAAGGGTCAGCTCAGGACATTTGGTGGATCAAGCCATGGCGCATATTGAGAAAGTGAAAAGCGGGTGGCTGACCTCCTTCTCTGGATGGCCATCTGTCCGGGGTGCTTTGATGGTGCTTTCCCTGCATGATGGTGGGGGGCTGGACTAGATGGCCCGTGGGGTCTCTTCCAACCCTATGGTTCTGTGATTCTGTGCGGATTTGCGGGCGTCCCTTTTGCTTGAGAGGCACTGGCAGGGGGTGCAAAACGGTGTGTGCGCGTGCTGGCCCTGGAAGCAGCAGGCCTGCTCCGGCGTGCGCGCTCACCACCTTGGTCCCTCGGAATGGCTCTCTCGCCGCTCTGCAAGACGGGCTTCCCTGTCATGGCAACCCGGCCCTTCCTTGTTCCGGAAGAGTGAGCGCTGCTCCTTCTGGAGGCTCTCTCTGGTGCGTTTGCCAGAGCCTTCCCACTCGCCGTGTCTCCCGCGCCGGGCCCCCCGTGACGTGGCGAGCCAGGAGTTGGTCCTTTCCCAGCCGCTCCCCCCTGCTGCTGCTGCTGCTGCTGCTGCTGCTCCCGGGCCTTGGAAGCTAAGCAGGGCCAGGCCTGGTGAGGGGGCGGGTGGGGCCCAGGGAACGCCAGGTGCCGAAGCCTGGCTCTCACCGGAAGAGGGGAAAGGGAAGCCTCCTGCGGGGCCCCTGCCCTCAGAGACCCCGGGGGAAACCATGGCGCGGCCAGTGCATTACTGGGAGGCCTGTGGGGTTGCTCCTGGAGTTGGAAGAGGCCCCCAAGGGCCACCCAGCCCCCCCACTTTGCCAGGGAGGAACACCCCTCAAACAGGATTCATTTCACCTCCAAACTGGATCTCTTCGTGGCTCAGGTTGCTGGACCTTTGGGGGTGCTTTTGGAGTCCTCATTCCTTCTAGTTTGTGTGTGTGTGTCAGGAGTGACTCGAGAAACTGCAAGTCGCTTCTGGTGTAAGAGAATTGGCCGTCTGCAAGGATGTTGCCCAGAAGACATTGCACGGATGTTTAACCATCCTTGTGGGAAGCATCTCTCATGTACCTGCATGGGGAGCTGGAGCTGACAGACGGGAGCTCACCCTGCTCCCTGGATTTGAACCACTGACCTTTTGGTCAGCAGTCCTGCCAGTGCAAGAATTTAACCCATTTTGCCACCGGGAGCTCCTCCTTCGCTCGTGAGAGGCCTCGGTGGTTGGGAGCGTGCCTTGGGAAGGCAGGCCCAGGCTCTGCGGTTCTTTCTTGTGCACATGGTGGGCCTCTTTCCTTGTGGGAATGGCTGATGCCTGCGCACCCATGCGTTGCCTCTCACCTCGTGACTCTCAGGCCAGGCCCCTTGCAAGGCCTGCTTGCCCACCTCTGGCCGCTCTGGCCGCCGGCTCTTGCTCTGCGGAGGCCGCTCCGTAAATCCCTCTGCATTGTGCCTGGTTGTGAAGGAACCACTTTCCCTCACTTTGGTCCTGGGNTCCTGTCGGTCAGGCAGGGGCATATTGGGGGGAGGGGGTCCTCTGTGCCGTTCAGTCGTGTGTGTGTGTGTGTGTGGGGGGAGAGTAGGGAGGGGCCTCCCTGCTGGGCTCGCGCCAGCATCCGCTCAATTGCCTTCTCTTGGGGGAGCGCGTGATGGCCCGCCGGTTTGCCTGCCTGCCTGGAATGGGTCCCTCCTCAGCCTCTGTTCACCGAGCAGAGTCCCACGCAGCCGCCGGGAGGGGTGGGCAGGAATCAATTTCCTGGCTGGGAGGGCACCCCATGGCCTGTGCAGATAGATGGCTGGATGGCAGGGTGGGTGGGTGGGGTGTGCCGGGGCTCCTCTCCTCTCCACCAGGAGGGAGGGAGGGAGGGAGAGAGAGAGGCGGCAGGCAGCACCAGGCAGCAGGATTGAGCCCCCCCCCCTTCCTCCTCCTCCAGCCTCCTTCCTTCCCTGGATTGGTTTTGGCGAGGAGGAGGCACCCTTTCTTTGCGCTGCCCCTGGGCACTCTTTGCCTCCGTCATTGGTGGCGCCTCCGAAATGTGGCGGCCGCTCTGCGGCACCTGGTGCAGCCTCTCCTCTGGCGGGAAGCCTCCCCCTCTTCCGGCAGGCCAACCACCCATCTCGCCAGGCGGCGGTCTTTGTGTGTTGGGGGTGGTGCTGGGATTGGGGTCTTGGGGGGTGGGTGGGGGTGGTGCAGGTAGTAAGACTTGGCTCTTTGCTTGGCGAGGGGGGGGGGCACCAGAGGCCAGCAGGCCCTGGTCCTGGCGCTCCTGCCCAGGCGGGTGGACTCGGCAGGCTGCCTCTTGGGTCTCCTTCTCTGGCAGTTGGAGAGAGGCCGCGCTGCTGCCCTACGGCCCCTGGGGATCCCTCAGCTTTGTGGCTTAGGAGCCGAGCCTTGCCTTGTGGGGCGCTGCCTGCCCCAGCCAGTCCTGGCTCCGTCCAGTGGCAGAGGGGCAGGTGGCCATCTCACAGGCTGCATCCATAGCCCTGGCCTGCCTGCCTGCCTGCCTCCCTCCCTCTCGGCCCACACGCAGAACCACCCTCCCTCCCTCCCTCCCTGGTGGCCCTCCTGGTGGCACCGGGGCCGCTTCCCTCGGAGGCACGGACGAACGGCTCCTGCTGCTGCCGCTCTTCCTCTGGCGGCGGCAGGGTCTCCCTGGGGGGCCGTGAACGGTCGGCCGGCCGTGCCTCCGCTGATTATCTAACAAGTGGCTCCGATGTGTAACGCAATCTGACAAGACAAATAACTTCGCTAATTTGTGGCGATGGTGGCGGCTCAGAGGCCCAGGGAAGGAAGGAAGGAAGGGAGGAAGGGAGGAAGGAAGGAGGGGCCTGGCAGGAGTAGGAGAAGTCCGGGGTGGCTCCTCGGTGGATGTGGCCGGTTGGGGGCCCCTGCCTTTGACCCCTGCCTTCCTTCTCTTTAAGGCGGGGGGGGAGGGCTGCGCTGGCAGGGTCCCGGGGCTCCCTGCCCCCTGAGGGCCATTGCGCAGGAGGGCCCGGCTGGCCTGACCCGGGGCTGCGGAGGTCCAGGACTGCTCATTGCGCCCCCTCCCTCCCCCCCTCCCTGGGGGCGAGTGCCAATCCTTCGTGTGATGATGCTGCTCAAATGCCACGCTGCAATTTCCTAAAACCAGAGGTTTCCTCTCGTGAAGTTTTGTCTGCCTGGAATTACAGGGACCGGCCGCAATGGCCTGCCGGCAGCAGCGACCGGCCCCACTCGGTCCCCAACCAGGGGCTTGTGCCCCCTTTTGAAGCTGATTCCCAGAGGAAAGGCTGCCCGCGGTGTGTGTGTGGGTCTGGGACTGGATGGCCCACGCGGCCTCTTCCAAGTCCCTGTGGTATGTTTCTCTGGCTTCCTGGTACCTGGCCAAAAGAGAGGCCGGGAGTGGCCGGTCCCCCTGCTTGGGGGCCTGTGGCTGCTTCTGGGCCGCGCTGCTTGGGCCCCGCCCCTCGCTCGGCCAGCCACCGGTCAGGGTGAGGGGAGCACCCGTGGGGCTTGTACTGGTCCTGGCAGGGCCGGAGGGGCAGGAGGGACTGCCTGCTCCCTTCCTTCCTTCCTTCCTTCCTTCCTTCCTTCCTTCCTTCCTTCCTTCCTTCCTTCCTTCCTTCCTTCCTTCCTTCCTTCCTTGGGCGGCAGGCGCTGACACAGGGATCTTGCGCAGTGACATCCTAATTGGCTTCTGCCAGAACAGAGGAGATCAAGGGCTGGGCTGGTCAAAGCGGGGGGGGGGTGCATTGAGGAGGCTGGCGGGGGGACGGGAGGCGCTTTCTTCTCTGGAGTGTGCTGCTTCTGCCCTGGATGCATGTGGGAAAGGAGGCTCCGCCGGTGCTGAGGCCCTGCGGCCATGTGCTCTGCCCCCCCTCCCCCCCCTCCTGCACAGCTGATGATGTGCCCTGCTTGCTGCGCCTGCCCTCCTGCAAAGCGGGGCGCCAAGGGCCAGGGCTCTGGGCCTCTGCCCCACAGAATATTCCCAGGAGAGTTGGAAGAGACCCCAGGGGCCACCAGGGACCCCAGGGACGCATCCCAAGCCCTCCTGACAGGTGACCCCCCCCCCAGCCGGTGTTAAGAATGTCCGGAGGAAGCTCTGTGAGCTTTCTCTCCCGACGGCCCTCCGGCACTGCCCCCTGGGGAGATGGGGGCCGCTGCCCGCCCCCTCTCTCCCTCCCTCCCTTTCCCCACGGCTAGTTTCCTCTCCCCTGGGGCTCCCCGGGGGTCCCTGCTCCTTGGTGAGGCCCACGACTCGCCACTCTGGCCACCGCAGCCACCTCGGGGGCTCCTCAGCCTGGGCGAGATAGGCCCGTCAGCCGGGTGTGTGTGTGTGTGTGCACGCGTGCCTGGCTTTGCCCGTCCTTGTCCCACTCGTTTTATGGGGGAGGGGCAAGGGTGCCACTTTCGCCGCGCTCCCGGCCCGCTCCCGCGCAAGCCTTGAGAAAATGGCCGCCGTGCAATTACCCGACTTCAGCAGGGAGTCTGTTTTGATGAGGAAATGGATTAAGACGGAGGAGACCTTTTTGGGATCGGCTGGCTCCCTCCTTTTTAATTGAGCTTGGCTAATGAGCTGCGCTTCCTTCTCGAGGCCGGGGGGGGGGGGCGTCCTTGCGGTGGGCCCGCCCTCAAATCCTGGAGTTGGGGGAGACCCCCCGGTGGGCCACCATCCAGCCCAACCCCATCCTGCCAAGAAGCAGGGAAATTGTGTTCAAAGCACCCCCGACAGATGGCCTCCCAGCCTGTTTCAAAGCCCCCAAAGAAGGAGCCTCCCTCCACCACACTCCCTCTGGGGCAGGGAGTTCCACTGCTGAACAGCTCTCACAGTCGGGAGGTTCTTGGGCCCCTCCCTGGCTGGTGTGTGTGTGAGAAGGGGGGTCCTCCCCAATGGCCACGGAGGAGGAGGGGAGATTGGGGCATTCATCCCACCCTCCGTGGGCCTGCCTGCCGAGCTCCCCCTTTCCGGGTGGGCTTCCCCTGCCGGAGGGAGGGGGCCAGGGAGCGGTGTTGATCTGTCATGACAGACAGGCACAGATGGGCCGCCGCCAAGCGTGTGTCGAATTCCCACCCAGCCCCAATTGTGCGAAAGCGGAAACTCACACGCCTCTGCCTGGAGCCTGCGCCTCTTGCTCGCCAGTCGCCTTGGATGGCGGGGGCAGGCCGAACCAGGACGGCCGCGCATGGTTCCCCTTCTTCCCCGGCTGGTTGGGGCCTCCTGGGCGGCCTCGACTTCGGTGCTCCTACAATTGGCCCCATTGAAAACAATAGGTCCTCTCTCTCTCCCCCCCCCCCCATCCTTTTGCCCTTCTCAGCCCATGGGGAAGGGGCTCCCGGCCCATCCCTGCACGCAGGGCCACCCCGTCCCTCCGTTCCTTCGTGTTGCTGTCACTGCTTGGAAGGTGAGAGCGAAGCCTGGCTCTCTCTCTCTCTCTCTCTCTCTCGCCCCCCTCTCTCAGGTGAAAGAGCTGCCCGAAGGTGCTCTACTTCTTTCCCTGGGATGGCAGGCCTCAAGCCTTGCAACTAGGGCAGCGCCTTCGCATGCATGCAAAGTAGTTTGCGGAGGGTTTGGGTTCCCTCCAGGTGTGTTCCTGACGCCAGGCTTTCCTGGCACGCGGCCACTCGCTCACGGACCTGGCTCCGGGCCTTTTGCCGCGCACCTGTTCGCATTGGGTTCCCACTCCCACCCCCAGGCCAGTGCTATTCCGGCCAGGCCTGCCTCCCCAGCCCCCCCCCCTCCCTGTGAGAGCCTGTCGGAGAGGCAGGTGCAGCCCAGATTGCCCTTCGCTCCCTCGGTTTAAGATGCAGAACGTATTGGATCAGTTGCCTTCTTGAAGTGCTTTGACCATCTTGCCAGGGAGGCCGGGATCGGGAGGGAAGGCAAAGCCAAGGGAGCAGCAAGCGAGGGGGGGGGAGCTGATCCCCAATCCCCGGTCGCCCACCCGTGCCTCTGCTCCCTGGAGGAGACCCCCCTCCCTTGTGGCACCATTGGAAATGAGCAGGAAGGGATCTTGGAGCTTTCTGCCGCTCCAGACACTCGGACACAATGGAGCCCTGGGCGAAAGCGGCAGGAAGAGAGAGTCCAGCGAGCATTAGGAAGAACGTCCTGACCGCCAGGGCTATTCGGCAGAAAGGCGTCCTGCTCGGAGGTCTGGCGGAATCTCCTTCTCTAGCGCAGTGTTTCCAGGGAGTCGGGATCCGGGGGGAGGTTGGTCAGAGGGGTCGCCAAAGACCACCAGGACACACACATTTCTGGTGGTCTGAGGAACCCCTTTGGCAGAGAAGGCCGAAGATCTCTCCGCCTGTCCTTCTCTTCCCCCCAAAAGCTCTCATCTGCTGTGATTGGCCGGCCCCTCAGCCAAGGGGGGGGGGCCTGTTTCTGAGGCTCCAAGCGAGGAGGGGAGAGCAGGCGTGGTACTGCGCGCGTGTAGGCGAGGGAGAGTGTGCGAGGTTAAAGGGAGGCTTGCACCCGTGAGGAGTCTGTGTGGGACGTTTGGCCCCGTTCTATCTCTGGTAGTGCCCAGAATCCTCTTTGACTGTAGCTGAACTGTGCCCCCCAGCAACTACAACTCCCAAGTGCCAAGGTCTATTTTCCCCAAACTCCACCAGTGTTCACATTTGGGCATCTTGAACAAGTGTGGTCCTGATCCATCAAGTGTTTTCACATTTGGGCATCTTGAGTATTTGTGGCAAGTGTGGTCCTGATCCATCAATCGAGTGTTTGTGCCAAGTGTGGTCCTGATCCATCAATCGAGTGTTTGTGGCAAGTGTGGTCCTGATCCATCAATCGAGTGTTTGTGCCAAGTGTGGTCCTGATCCATCAATCGAGTGTTTGTGGCAAGTGTGGTCCTGATCCATCAATCGAGTGTTTGTGGCAAGTGTGGTCCTGATCCATCAATCGAGTGTTTGTGGCAAGTGTGGTCCTGATCCATTAATCGAGTGTTTGTGCCAAGTGTGGTCCTGATCCTCCGCACTGGCCTAGAGGCTTTTGAGCAGAGGCTGGGTGGCCGTCTGTGGGGAGGGCTTGGATTGTGTCCTTCCACCCAGCAGAAGGGGGTTGGGCTGGATGGCCCCTGGGGCTCCCTCCCACCTCTGGTTCCATGAGGTTCTATGGGGGGGGGGGGGCAGGGCAGTGCCAAGTTCTTGTGGGCGTCCTTTGGCAGGTGGGGGGGGCATGGGGGAGCAGTGGCTGCCTGTCTTTCCCTCTTTGGTGTTTGTGTGTGTGGGGGGGGGGAGGGGGTGAGGGGGAAGGAGCCCCCCCCTCATCGCCCGAGGGCCTTCTGAGGGCCGTAATCAAAGCGGCCCAGCTCTGAAACGGGCTAATCTCATTTAACAGGCTACACTAAATCAGAAATCCACTTTAGAGCAGCTTCGGCGGCCAAGAGAGTGATCCGCTTACGCCCTCCTGATGCCTAATCTCGGGGTTGTAATTATGTCCCCGCGTAATGCGTCTCGGACTTCCTCCCAGGACGCTTTTCCTGGCCGAGACTTGTCCTGGCGCCAGTGGCTTTTCATCCAACTGGGAAGACATTGGTGGGGGTGCGTGATGGGGGGTTGAGATGGACTGTGGGGAAAGGCCACGGCTTCCGTGCTGCCATTGCACCTTCCTATTTCAGGATGAGGAATTTGGGGGAGGGGGGGTGTTGGCAGAGGGTTGTGGCCAAGCACCCTCCCCCAGGCGCAGCTGGGCCGCAAATCCCATCAGCCCCGTCAGCCCAATTGCCAGCATAGCCGGGATGAAGACAGGATGAGGGAGAGTCCACCTGGACATTAGGGAGGACTTTCTGACTGTGAGAGCCGTTCAACAGTGGAACTCTCTGCCCCGGAGGGAGTGTAGTGGTGGCTCCTCCTTTGGAAGCTTTTAAACAGAGGCTGGGTGGCCATGTAATTGTATTTCAATGTATTTTACTGTTGGGTGCTCGAGGGTCTTTATCCTGTGGGCATCGAGGTGTGCTTCCTGGAGGCCGCTCTGAGCCCCCTCCCTCGGGGGTTGAGAAGGGGGGCGGGGTAAAATGCCGGAAATAAATACATAAATGAAACAAATCTGTCGGGGGTGCTTTGGATGCCATTTTCCTGCTTCTTGGGGGGCAGAATGGGGTCGGACTGGGCGGTGGCCCCCCGGGTCTCTTCCAGCTCTTCCAGGGTTCTGGGGTTCTAGGTGGGGGTTGCAGCTCTGGCGGGCCCACGGTGGGAGCGCCCTCCTCTCCTCCGCCTGCCCTTGGGGTCTGAGGGGCGGCTGAGCTGGGGGGTAGGGTGGTGGCATCCCTCACTCTTTCAGGCTCAGGTAAGCATCAGGAATGTTTGGGGGGGGGGGGGGTGGCTGTGCGCCACATGCTCCCTGTCTTTGCTGTGGCATCGGAAGTGCGGAGCCCAAAGAGACGGGAGGGGAGCCCCCTGGACTGGGCGCTGTGGGGTTCCACAGGAAAGCCCCCCCCCGGCCACCCCCAGTTGCGCTCTTCTTGTGGCAGCCCCCCTTCTCAAACCCCCTCCAATGCACAATCAGGGTCAGGGGCAGCTGCGTGCCCCCAGGGCAGGGGTGAGGCTGGCCTTGGAAGGCCCCCAGTGGTTCCTTCCCTCCACTTGGGCAGGGGAGGGGGCTTCTGGACTGAGGGAGGGGGGTCCATGGGGGTCCGGATCTCTCCCCTTCCTGTGGGGCCAAGAGCTCAGGCCCTGCTCTGGTTGACTGACCCAAGGGGTCTGGGCACCCCCCCTCCCTCTGGGCTGCTGTCCCCTTGGGTCCCTCTTCCTGCTCAAGGGCTCAGGCCTTGTGGGAAGGGGCCCCATGGGCTCTGGCCAAGGAGACGAGGGGGGAGGCAGCCCCCCACCCCACCGGGAGGCAGCCCCCAGCTCCAGGCCCCTCCCCCCTCCCCCTCCTCCTCCTGAGACTCTCTAGGACGCTGCCATGGGAAACCACTTGAATAATTTTCCTCTTCATCTTGAGTTGCCGAGCCTCCTGTGTCACTTTGAGTTGATTTGTTATGCTAATTACTTAACAGCTAACGAGCTTCCTAATTAGCTCGTGTGTAAAAGGGGGAACTGCCCACCTGCAGACCTGCCTGTCAGCTTGCCTTCCTCCCCCTCCTCCGCTCCAGGTCTACCTTTGCATTGATGGCGGAGTGGTGATGAGGGGGGACGTATGCAAGGAGTGAGCGGTGGGGGGGGGGGCTTCTCTCTTGGACTGGGGCAGGAGGAGGCCGTCACCTGGGGAGGGGAGGGGAGGGCAGGGCCGCCTGGACAGGCCTTCACCTCCCTCCGGCCTCCAGGCCAAGAGTTTGACCGGGCCGCTGAAGGACCCGGGCTGGACGCTGGTGGGTTTCCAGCTGTGACTCTGGGTGGGAGCAGGCCCAAGCCCCCCTGCCCTGTTTGCATTGATAATACTAGTAAAGCAGTGACAACAACCACAACGTACACGTGTCCTGCCTCTCCTCGCAGCTCAAGGCAGGTACCACATAGGTAAAGTACACAGGTAAAGCGCAAGGCCACTGAACACGTTAGAAGGCATGAAACGGAGACCAAAGCGCCATTCCTGGTGGAGCGTGCGTTCAGAGTCCGGGCTTAAGCCTGGCCGGGCTGGCCTGGCGGACGAGAGAGAGAGGCCTTGAGTCCGGCCTTGCGTCCTGAGCGCCTTGGGCTGTGGGCGCTCTTCCGGGCGGGCGGTCCTTCCACAGTTGAGGGGTGGTGACCGTTGAAAGGTCCAGGCGGCGAGAGTCACCGTTCGGGCCCTTGTCCTGTTGAGCTGAATTTCTCCCACAGGAGTGGAGTGCATGGGGCGCACCTTGGGCGGCAGAAGGTGACCCTGCAGGTCGCTGGGCACAGCCTTGGATTGCTTTTAAGGAACTAGCCAAATCTTTGCCCAGAAACTCATGGGCAATGGTGGGTTGTGGTGTCAGGGCTGGGCCTGACTCTTCAAAGGGGCTGGGCCTGAAACTTGTGTGTGTGTGTGCATGGGTGTTACTGAAATGGGCTACTTGCCACAACTGGGCAGTGTGGGTCTATTGCCCAGCGCACCATGCCACCTTGAAAACCAGGAAAAACATGAACGGCTTTGAAGGCAGAAGCAGGTGTTGTGTTCACCTGGCCAGGTGGACGTCAGAAGGGTGTCATCGCCAAAAGAACTGACGTAGCATACCAAGAGAAGCATTTTATCCCAATTGGCTCGGGGATGGTTGAACTCTGACATGAGCTGTCATTGGCTGGGGGCTCCCTGGGATGTCAGAGGTGGGCGGAGTCTCCCTTGTGGCGGGAAACGTGGAAACGGGAAACTCTTGGTCCATGTGTTGCTGGCGCCATTGGGGAGCTCCTCCCAGGAGGAAAGGGGCAAGGGTGGGAAAGGGTCTGAAACCGTCCAGGAGGGGATTGTGGGGCTTACCGTAGGGGCCGTCCCCAGAGACAAAAGATCAAGCCTCGGCAAATATCGACAACTGAATAGAAAGGAAACACTTAACGCCACGCAGATTTCATTGAGGAGGGTCTCCTGTCCGATATTGCTGACACACCTGGATGGCTTTCTCAGAACCTGTCTTCCACCGGGGACAGAGAGGGCCATCAAGGCAGGTTCCGCCGGGGCCAGAGAGGGCCATCGAGGCAGGTTCCGCCGGGGCCAGAGAGGACCATCAGGGCAGATTCCGCCGGGCCAGAGAGGGCCATTGAGGCAGGTTCTGCTGGGGCCAGAGAGGGCCATCGAGGCAGATTCCGCCGGGGCCAGAGAGGGCCATCGAGGCAGGTTCCGCCGGGGCCAGAGAGGGCCATCAGGGCAGGTTCCGCCGGGGCCAGAGAGGGCCATCGAGGCAGGTTCCGCCGGGGCCAGAGAGGGCCATCAGGGCAGGTTCCGCCAGGGCCAGAGAGGGCCATCGAGGCAGGTTCCGCCGGGGCCAGAGAGGGCCATCGAGGCAGGTTCCGCCGGGGCCAGAGAGGGGCCATCAGGCAGGATTCCGGGCCAGAGGGCCATCGAGGCAGAGAGAGGGCCATCAAGGCAGGTTCCGCCAGGGCCAGAGAGGGCCATCAAGGCAGATTCCGCTGGGGCCAGAGAGGGCCATCAAGGCAGGTTCCGCCGGGACCAGAGAGGGCCATCAAGGCAGATTCCGCCGGGGCCAGAGAGGGCCATCGAGGCAGGTTCCGCCAGGGCCAGAGAGGGCCATCGAGGCAGGTTCGCCGGGGCCAGAGAGGGCCAGCAGAGGGCCATCTGCCGGGCCAGAGAGGGAGGCAGATTCCGCTGGGGCCAGAGAGAGGGCCATGGGGCCAGAGAGGGAGGCAGGATTCCGCCGGGGCCAGAGAGGGCCATCGGGGCAGATTCCGCCGGGGCCAGAGAGGGCCATCGAGGCAGATTCCGCCGGGGCCAGAGAGGGCCATCAGGGCAGATTCCGCCGGGGCCAGAGAGGGCCATCGAGGCAGGTTCCGCCCGGGGGCAGAGGGGGCCATCAGGGCAGATTCCGCCGGGGCCAGAGAGGGCCATCGAGGCAGGTTCCGCCGGGGCCAGAGAGGGCCATCGAGGCAGGTTCCGCCAGGGCCAGAGAGGGCCATCGAGGCAGATTCCGCCGGGGCCAGAGAGGGCCATCGAGGCAGATTCCGCCGGGGCCAGAGAGGGCCATCGAGGCAGATTCGAGGCAGGGCCATCGAGGCAGGCCGGGCCAGAGAGGGGGCCATCGAGGCAGGTTCCGCGGGCCAGAGAGGGCCATCGAGGCAGGTTCCGGGGGGCAGAGAGGGAGGGCCAGAGGAGGCAGGTTTGGGGCCAGAGAGGGCCATCATGGCAGTTTCCGCCGGGGCCAGAGAGGGCCATCAAGGCAGGTTCCGCCGGGGCCAGAGAGGGCCATCGAGGCAGGTTCCGCCGGGGCCAGAGAGGGCCATCGAGGCAGGTTCCGCCGGGGCCAGAGAGGGCCATCGAGGCAGATTCCGCCGGGGCCAGAGAGGGCCATCGAGGCAGGTTCCGCCGGGGGCAGAGAGGCCATCGAGGCAGATTCCGCCGGGGCCAGAGAGGGCCATCGAGGCAGATTCCGCCGGGGCCAGAGAGGGCCATCGAGGCAGGTTCCGCCGGGGCCAGAGAGGGCCATCGAGGCAGGTTCCGCCAGGGCCAGAGAGGGCCATCAGGCAGAGGCAGAGGGCCTGCGGAGGCCAGAGAGGGCCATCGAGGCAGATCGAGGCTGCCGGGGCCAGAGAGGGCCATCAAGGCAGGTTCCGCTGGGGCCCGAGAGGGCCATCAAGGCAGATTCCGCTGGGGCCAGAGAGGGCCATCGAGGCAGGTTCCGCCGGGGCCAGAGAGGACCATCCAGAGAGGGCCATCGAGGCAGATTCCGCCGGGGCCAGAGAGGGCCATCGAGGCAGATTCCGCCGGGGCCAGAGAGGGCCATCGAGGCAGATTCCGCCGGGGCCAGAGAGGGCCATCGAGGCAGATTCCGCCGGGGCCAGAGAGGGCCATCGAGGCAGGTTCCGCCGGGGCAGAGAGGGCCATCGAGGCAGATTCCGCCGGGGCCAGAGAGGGCCATCGAGGCAGGTTCCGCCGGGGGCAGAGGGGGCCATCAGGGCAGATTCCGCCGGGGCCAGAGAGGGCCATCGAGGCAGATTCCGCCGGGGCCAGAGAGGGCCATCGAGGCAGATTCCGCCGGGGCCAGAGAGGGCCATCAGGGCAGATTCCGTGGGGCAGAGCAGGCCAGAGGGCCATCGAGGCAGATTCCGCCGGGGCCAGGACCATTGAGGGCAGATTCAGGGCAGATTCCGCCAGAGAGGGCCATCAGGCAGATTCCCCGGGGCCAGAGAGGGGGGGCCATCCGAGCCAGCAGAGGGCCATCAGGGCAGATTCCGCCGGGGCCAGAGAGGGCCATCGAGGCAGGTTCCGCCGGGGGCAGAGGGGGCCATCAGGGCAGATTCCGCCGGGGGCAGAGAGGGCCATCGAGGCAGGTTCTGCCGGGGGCAGAGGGGGCCATCGAGGCAGATTCCGCTGGAGCCAGAGAGGACCATTGAGACAGATTCCGCCGGGGCCAGGGAGGGCCATCGAGGCAGATTCCGCCGGGGCCAGAGAAGCCGCCAGCGCAACTTCTGCTGGGGCTTCTTCCCGGTTGCTCTTCCTCGGGCAACCAGGTGAGATCCCCATGCCAGTGGGGAGGCAGGTTGGGAGGGAGAAGGGTGGCTTTATCAGGGAGAGGGGGAGGGAGGGAGGAGGAAAGCTGAGAGGAAGAGAGAGAGCAGAGGGGGAGGGAGGAGTGGGCGCAGCTATACTGTACATACAGTATAGCATCCCTGCCTCACGGTTTTCCACTTATCACGGGGGTCCCTGGAAGGGAACGCCCGCCTTAGGTGAGGGGACACTCAGGTCATTCAGGTTTCTTTGGGCGCCCGGGAATATCTCTGTAGTTGCTCTCCCATTCTTGTGTGTGCATAAGCGAGTCGCCCCCCCCCCCCCCATCTTTGTATATTAATAAAGCATAAGCCTCAATGTAGACACAGGAGCTCCAAACTATGTTGTCAGGGCAAACCTCTATGCGGGGCGTGGGGCCATTGCCTTCTTTGGATGGACATTGCCGCCCGTCAAACCAGTCTGTTGAGGCTTGGTGCTGCCCGAACCCCGAGTGTCTCCGATTCAATCAGACGCGAGAGGCGAGGAGATCAAATGCAATAGGTTTATTTTGGCCAGGCAAAGCTATTGGGTGTGCAACAGGAAAACAGGGCCCCAAGGTTGAGGCGCAACTCGGTGTTTCTATAGTAGAGGTTTCTGATGCTCCTAAACATGTGAGCGCAAGCTTTTCTTTGTCCTCTTGGCACCTTCCTTCCTTTCCTTTTCTCCTTCCTTCCTTCCTTCCTTCCTTCCTTCCTTCCTTTCTTCCCTCCTTCCTGTGCTCCCCTCCTTTCGGTTATGAAGTCCTGTCCCTTGAACCTTCTCCTACTTCCATCTTTCCAAAGCTCCTGCCGCCCGGCTGTTTTGACCAGCAGAGACCCATCTTTCCTTCTTTTGGGTCCCTCCAGCCCCCCTCCCCCTCCCCTCTGCCTTGACTGCCTTCCGGCTTCCTCAGTGAATTCCCGGCCCCTTCCCTTGATACATGATGAGATCAATCCTCCCAGGGATGCCTGGGTCAGGGCTGGGGCTGGAAACCCAGCTAGGGTCTGTAAAAACACAGGGATGTTTCAGAAGAATGCCTCAGTTTCACAATTTCATGGTCAACGTTTTAGTGAACGCACACGTATGAAACCTCCTTCCAAGTGAATGGGGAGTCTTCAAGTTTCCTCCCACACTCAAAGATGTTCACTATGGCAGTCACACAGCGCACATCTAAATAACAGTCCAGCTTTTGCCACTGTGTTGCAACATGTCGCGGTCAATGGCATTGACATCTCGGGTGATGTGTCTCTTGAGTTCACCAATGGTTGCAGGCGGAGGTGGCACACACACCACATCTTTCGCACATCCCTTTCCACCTGGTGCTGCTTTCCCAAAGGGGTTCTGAATGTCTAAATGCATGGTAGTTGTGGCCGTAATGCTTTGAAACTGTAGGCCACGGAAGGCCTTCTCCTGCTGGGTTGCAGCCATTTTGCACTCCTGGGTGCACAAACGCCGTGCCGTCGCCCCACCTGGGGCACGTATGAGTGTGGAAAAAAGGTGAAGGCTTCCCTTTCACGTTGATGTAGGTTCCAC
The DNA here is from genome assembly GCA_030556195.1 of Anolis apletophallus. Taxonomy (NCBI): domain Eukaryota; kingdom Metazoa; phylum Chordata; class Lepidosauria; order Squamata; family Anolidae; genus Anolis; species Anolis apletophallus. The sequence continues at coordinate 142,128,182 of JARBWK010000009.1, read as the reverse complement.
ACGCGTGCGCTCACTAAAACATTTGCCATGAATTTTTGAAATTGGGGCATTTTTGTAACATCCTTGCGTGATATACATTTATAGTTGTTGTTATTATTAGTACAGGGGGGGGGTCGGTTTCCCGGTGAGATTGGGTGCCGTGGTCCCTGAGGTTTGGTGGCCTTTCCTGGCCAGTGGAGGGTCCTATGGGGAGGCTGTGCGCTCCTCGGCCCCTTGCCCTTGTAGTGGGCAGGGCCTGGCGCCCGGTGCCGGCCTCCCGAGAGCATTGCTGCCCACCGGAAGCCCCTGGGCTGGCCCTCCCTTCTGCTGCTGCTGCTGCTTCCGCCCCCTTCCAGGGGAATCTCCACGAGATCCTGTGGCCTCTCCTCCCTCGGGTAAGAGCCCTTGGTCAAGTGGCTCCAAGAGCGGGCGTTTGGCCTGAGCCCTTCTGAGGCCTGGAGTTCCTCGTGGCTAGCTTGCTTGCTTGCCTGCTGGGGTACACCTTGCTTGGGAGACACCGTGCGTTTACATGTGGAGGGTTGGGCATATGTATGTGTGTATGTAGGTCTGCCAGCAAACTGCCTTGTCCGCCTGTAGCCCAGCATTGTCCACTGAAGAGGCCAGGAGGGCGCGAGACCCGCCATTTCTGACTCCCACCTAAAGGGAGCAGCCAGGGGGTCAGGGGTCAGGGGGGTGATGGAGGAGGAGAAGGAGGCTCATGCTCTGGTCTGGCAGGCAGGTGGACGCCTTCTCTGCTCCGGCCTTTCCCTGGCCTTGGCCTGCTGGTGACCCCGTGAGGGGCCTGGGTGCAAATGAAAGGAGCCCTGTCTGTCTGCCTGCCTGCCTGTCTCTGTGTGTGTGCATGTGGGGGTGATCCTTCTGGGAGGGAGGGAGGGAGGGAGGGGGGAGTGGGGAGGGAGCGCGGGCGCTCCTCCTCTGGGTCTCCTCCGGGGAGCCGCCTGGCAAATTAGAGGGCAGTCCTTCAGCGGGAGAATCCCCTCTGAAGCTGCCAAGTCAGATTATCAGCCATGCAAAGCGGGAGCTGGCCGCGGGGGGGGGGGGAGGCCTTCTGCGGAGGGAGCTCCCTCCCCGAGGATTCAGTGGCACCAGGGAGAGGGCAGAGCCTAGAAGGCCAGAGGGTGCGACCCCAGAAAGCCCTCCTGGCCCATGACCCACTCCTCTGAGCAGAGCCCCCTCCCCACGGCATACACAGCAGCAGCAGCAGCAGCGGGAGCCCCTTGCTGGGGGTCTTTCCCTGCGAGATGCCCAGGCCGTGAGCCTTGAGGCCAGAGGTCCGCAGCTGCTGCAGAAGCCTTGACCCTTCTCTGTTGGAGTGGCCCCCAAAGGCCACGCAAGGGTCACCCAGGAAAGGGCGTGAATGCGGAGGGGGCTGGGCAGCCCCCCTGAGGACAGGCTCATTGGCGGAGCACCCCCCTCCCCCAGCAAGGCCTTTCCCCTTTGTGGCCAGAGAGAGCCACGCACACCTGCCTCACCTGGCAGCCCGTTCTCCTCCCGGCCATTGGCGAACGCCCTTTCCGGCCCTGCTGCAGAATGCCGCGTCTGGCAGGCGGTGGCGGAGGGGCCCCGCCTTTGGAGGCAAGCGGTCGGGCCGAGCCGGTCTCCGTGCTGCTAGATTGATTTTAAATGTTTATTTGCGAACTCTCTGAGCAGCCGCTGGTTCTTGAACACGTTCCCAGAATGCTACCTTATGCGCGGCCCCCGTGGCAAGAGGGATGGCTTCCTCCGGCAGCCAAAGTGGCATTTAATGGGGGCTGACAGGGAAGCGCTTGCAGGACAATCTGTGCAGTTGCCGGGGGGAGGGGGGGCGGTGGTGTTGCGCAGGCAGGCCTGTTCTCTGGCTTTGAGCGCGGGCGTCGCTTTGCTTGGCTGTCCGCTGAATGAACGGCCCTCCACCTGGAAGCCCATTGGGTGGGGGAGGGAGGGGCTGGGGGCAGCTGACTTGGGTGGCCGTGGGCAGCCAAGGGTCGGGGCCTTTTCTGCGGCTGCCCCTGGGCTCCGGCACTGCGGCCCCCTCCTCGGTGTGTTCCAGTGGGGGCGTCCTTCCCCTGCTGGCCTTGGGGCTCAGCGTTTTCACGGGGAGGGCTGGCCTTGCTTTCCCTGGACAACGGCTGGTCAGCTGCGTTCATTGGAACTGATCTAATGTAGCCTAACGTTGCCTTTTGGAAGTGTCCAGTTCTGCTGCACCAGGCCTCACCCGCCTTGAGGACCCGTTTTGGGGGTGGGCTCTGTGTGTGTGTGTGTGTGTGTAATGCCGCCCCTTGAAGGCCTGCTCTGCCAACTTCTGGACCTCATGTGTTTGCTTCAACGGGCTCTTTGCCCCACGGACCCAGAATGTCAGTGCTGCCCCCCCCCCCGTCCTGCCTGAAGGCCCACTGGGTCCCTACTTGGTCACACCGGGCTGGCTCTGTGTGTGTGTGTGTGTGTGTGTGTGTGAGAGAGAGAGAGAGAGAGAGAGAGAGAAGACGGTGGGGACCCCCCCCCCCCCTCTCTCCACCATTTGAGGCCAGAGCTTGGATCCCTCCCCCCTCCCCCCACGAGGGCAAGGGGGCCTGGGCTGTCGCTTAAGGAGGCAGAATGAATGAAATATGCATCGCTGGTGTGATTTAAGCCCCGGGCAGCCCTCCATCCCTCCCTCCCTCCCTCCATCCATCCCTCCATCCCTCCATCCATCCATGGGAGGGGAAGGGAGGGAGGAAGCAAGCGCAGCCCCACGGCTCAGGCTCCGGCGGGGCTGTATTTATTGCTTTCTGAGGCGGACGGAAGGAAGGAAGGAGGCTCTGATCCCCGGCCATAAATTCCTTGGGCTTTGGCTAAATCCTCGGAGCCCTCGCGCCCAGCAGCCCCCTCCCCGTTGCTCTGGCTGCTACTCTGAGCCAGGCTGCCCACTCTCGCTCTCGCTCTCTCGAGACTTTGGCCATGGCTTTGGGTGGGGGGTCAGGTCTGAAGCAAGGGCTGCCTATAACCCCCCCCCCCCACACACACACAGGGCATCTGATTTAGTCCCTCATGCGGGGGGGGGGGTCACCTTCCTTCTCAGCATCCTTGGGCCTCTGGCATCAGTGAGCAAACACCACCGCTGTTGTGGCATGGAGAAAGAAGTGTGTGTGTGTGTGCGCGTGCTGCCCAGTGGGTCCTGCTCTCATCCACAGCTGCCTTGGGCAGGAGGAGGAGGAGCGGGGCTCCGGGCCCCCCAGGGGCCCCCCAGGAGCAGAGCAAACGCAGGCGGCACCAAGAAGCCGGCGTGCCCGTCCGTGGCAGAGCGCGCCGGCTGGGGATTAGTCCCTCCACACCTCTCTCTGAAATGTCAGCAGCCGCTGTCCAGCCCAGAGGCAGCCCTGCGGGCGGCAAGCTGCTGATCTGCCTTTGCGGGGGTCCAGGCAGGCAGGCGGGCGGGCATCCCCTCAGGCCAGCCACCAGGGAAGGATGGCCGAGAGCCCCACACGGCTGGCTGGCTGGCTGGCTGCCCACCCCCATCACCCCCACCCCCCTTATGGGAGTCGAGAGCGCCCCCCCCCCATGCGCTGGGCACACTGGGCAAGACTGAGCAAGGCAGCAGGCCCCCTTGCTTTCCGAAAGGACCCTTCCATTCTGGTGCCCCCCTTCCCCCTCCCTCCCCCCTTCCTCGCCACCACTTCCACCTTCCAGGTTGCAAAGCAGGTTCCGGAATCTGGAAGGGCCCCCTTGTTTGAGGCCAGGCCTGGGCCGACTCCAGGTGTTTGGCCCTCAGCTCCCGCCACTCAGGCCCCTCCCTTTCCCCTTCCCTTCCCCTGTGGTTGGGTTTCCTCCCTGAGCGCACAAGTCCCCAGCCCTCAATGAGTAGTGAGAGTGAGGGGTTCCTCCCCCAAGTTCCCTTTGCTTGCCTGTCTCAAGAAGGGGCGTGGAAGGGGTGGGCTGCCTTACTCATCTTTGCATGCCAGTATCTGCCCCCCCCCCCCCCGAACACCAAGCCGTGTGAGGAATCCCTCGCTCGCGCCTCCCTGGGCCAGCTGCTCATTGAGGGCTGGGGACTTGTGCGCTCAGGGACGAAACCCAATGCTTTCCTTCTTCAGCGGCTGAGCCGGGAAAGGGAGGGGCCCGAGGCTGTGAGGAATGGGGGGGGGTTGAAGTCCAAAACACCTGGAGGGGGGAGGGCCCGAGTTGGCCCAGGCCTGCTGTAGACCCACCCCCAACAGGAGTCCCAGCCAGTGTCAATCCCACCTCCTTCCTGGATGGACTGGAAGTGCGCCAGGCCATGGGTCACTCTTGGGGAGCCTCCCCCCCCATGGAGAGGAGGAACTCCCCCCCCAATCCCTGTGTCCCCTCCAGGTCTGGAGGAATGAACTGTGGAGGGGCAGAGGTCCAGTCGAGGGTCTTCCTTGAGTGCTCAGTCCCTTCTGCTCGTTGCGCTCTCTCTTGAAGGCTGCCTGGGACAGGTCGGGGGTCCAAGGCAGGGGCTGCGTGCCGGACATGCCCTCCTCCTCCCCCTCCTCCCCCCTCCTCCTGGGAGGCTGTCCTTGTGTTGATGGGAGCAGAGAAGCGGGGACCGGCCTGCCTCCGGCCATCAGTCCTGGCATCAATTGCGGCAGTTTGCTCCCTGAGCTGCCAGGGACAATCAGCTCGGATGGACGGGTGGGGGGCAGGCCGGCCGGCCAGCCGCTGAGGCGGCTCTTCTTTGTCAGGTGCCTGCGATGCAGAGCCCGGCCCAGCCCTGTCTCCGTGTGTGTGTGTGTGTGGTGGGGGTCTTTCTGTGACCCAAGAAACCCGTGGGGGGGGGAGCCATTGAGGGACAGGCCTGTTTCAAAGAAGAGCTGGACAGGTGGAGAGGGGTCCACAGGGGGGCCACCCAAATGGCCAGTGGTCTAAATAACCATGAATCCCCCTGAGGAGTGGCTTATGGAGTCGGGGGGGGGGGAGTTTGGTTTGGAGAAAAGAGGGCTGAGAGAAGGAGGAGGGGCCACCAGAGGAGCTCGGCACCAGTCCTTCAAAGGAGGGCCCGTTGAGGGGGGGGCGGGGGGGGGCAGGCTTGTTTTGTGTTGCTCCAGGGACAAGGGCATCATGGGCATACATGTGGGTTCAGGTGGAAAGAAAACGCCCTGACCGCAAGAGCCGTGCCACGGAAGGGTCTCCACAGGCAGCCTCGGAGGCCATTGGACTCTCCCTCTCCCCTCCAAAGGGGTCTAAGCAGGGGTTGGGTGGCCGTCTGTCGGGAGGGCTCAGGGCGGCTTGGGTGGGGTCTCCCTGCCTGGCAGGAAAAGGTTGGCCTGGTGGCCCTTGGGGGTCTCCTCCCCCAGGGTTCCGGGAGTGCACAACGGGAAGCCCCTGCCCATCAGAAGCCAGTCTCCCTCTGCCGGGGGTCATGGGGGGGGGTTACGGATGGGGGCGGCCCCTCCCCCTCTGTTTTGGGGCGACGGGTGGCTGCACCCGCACATCCCTCCCAAGGCTTGTGTAGTTGAGCTGCCTGGCAAAGAGGGGGGGAGGGGGGAGGGGGGAGGCCGCGATTCCCGAAGGAACGGCAAAGGTTCGTTAGAATCACCACAAACAGATTTGTTTACCAGGCTTTGCAGCGGAAGCCGATGACTGTGGGGTTTTCAAAAAGCGCAGCTTGGAGCAGGCGTGCAGGCATGCGCTCATACACATGTGTGCAAGCCAAATGCACACTCGGCACACTGAGAGCATTTAGATGAAAACCCACATTTTCTGGCTTGGAAAGGGCCTGGGGAAGCGCATGCGCACAGGCCGAGGGAAGCTGCGCGCTCTCTCTCTCTCTCTCTGGCAACTCCAGCACAGAAGAGAACAAAGCCATGGCAAGATGGGGGGGGGGGGGAAGTGCCCCAGGGCCTTGGGGTGGCTCTGGGTTAATGGCCAGCAAAGTCTAAAGCAGGGCGGGAGGGGGGTGCAAAGTGGGGACAATGGGCTTGGGCGTGCGCCTGTGCCAGAGAGCATGTGTGTGGGAGCATGGCTGTGCCTGAACTCTGTGGTGAGGATCCTGAGCACTTCTCCCCAACTGCATGCCATAGGCCCAGCCACCGGGGGTGACGGGGGACAAGGGACGTGGCACTCGGGGTGCTCTGGGTGAAGGTACACGTGAGCCCCCCCCCCCCAGTGCTCCCAACCCCTTCATTCAGAGCAGCGCCCTTGTGGCCTGGGGTGCGGGGGCCCTCCGTGCTCCTTTTAAGGCTTGGCATGGCGCATCTTTCTGGGTGGGCTTGGCACAAAGAAGCAGAAGAGGACGTGATGCCAGACACGCTTGCTCACGCATCTCTTTCGGAGCCACTGGCCCAGGAGGGGAGTGTGGGTGCGGGGCAGAGGACGCTCTTGACCGACCGGAAGGCCCCTTGCTCTCTCTTCCAGGACAAGAACCGGAAGCTGCGCCCGCTCTACGACATCCCCTACATGTTTGAGGCCCGGGAGTTCCTCCGGAAGAAGCTGATTGGCAAGAAGGTGAGTGGGCGACCCATGGGCCAGAGGAGGCCCCCTCCCCCTCTGCTCTCCCCACGGGGCCTGGCGTGAGGCCTGTCTCTCCAACGTCCCCCCCCCCCCAATACGCAGGCTCCCCAGGGGCCTCGCCCATCCCTCCATCCACCCCCGCAGAGGTGCCGCGGCCTGGCCCTGGAGGGGAAGCCCTGCCTGCTGGGCGCCAGAGCGAGAAATCAGTGCTCTTTGCTGCCGCCGCCGGGCAGCTTCTCCCCCTCCCTCTCTCTGGTGGCGCTTTCTGCAGAGAAGGCATTCTCGCGGCTTCCAGCACCGCTTTCTTGGAGCCGGGCCTGCCGTCATTAACAATCCATGGGAAGGAAGGAAGGAAGGCTCTGGGTGATGAATATTTCAGCGCCTGAAGAGGTTCTCTGCGCAGTTGAGCGTGCGGAAGAGCCGCCTTTGGCAGAAGCGCAGGCCTCTTTCGGCAGCTTCCCCTTCGCTCAGAGAAGCTGGCCGCCGGGCCGCCGGGCTGATCCGGCTTCCTCCCCATCCGCCTCCTGGTCGGCCTCTGCCTCTGCCCCCCCCCCCTTTGCTCAAAGCCCTGGTGGCCTGGCCGGGGTGGGGGAGGCTCCCAGCGGCGTGCGTGAGGGGGGGCAGTGGACTGAGACCGGCAGGGCTGGGCCTCCCCCTCCCCCCCCCCAGGGTGGCAGCACAGCCAGATCTGGAGGGACTCCTCCAGCGCGTGGGCAGCAGCTTGCAAAGCTTCCTGCCAACACAGCCCCCCAGGCGCAAGGGGGCTCTCTGTTGCGATGCCAGGGGGGCCTCTGGGACCCCCTTGGGGGGCTTCCGCTGCCTTTTTGCAGGGTGTGATGCTGGTGGTAGTGTCCCAGCCTCCCGTGGTGTGTGTGTGTGTGTCAAGGTCTTGACCCATCTCACTCTGGTCAATGGTCATCCCCCCCCTAACCCAAGACTTCTCTTGGCAGCACACCGCAGCTGTTTGTGTGGGTGTGGGGGACTTTCTCATAAGAACATAAGAACATAAGAAGAGCCATGCTGAATCGGACCTCAGCCCATCTAGTCCAGCATTCTGTATTCTGTATCACTCAGTGGCCCACCAGTTGTACACGGGGATCTCGAGCAGAAGGGAGGGCAAAACCCTCACCTGTGACCCCCACAACCAGTACCCAGGGACATCCTGCCTACCTCAACCAACTCCAGGTGGCACTTGACCTTTTCCTGAAACCTCTGGTGGCCCGGCCCTTTGGGTGGGTGCCCCAGAGTGCTTGGTGGGTGGGTGCTGGGGTCAGGGAGGGCATGACCCTGAGTTCTGAGCCCCCTTTGCAGACCCAGGTATTGGGCAGGTGGCTGGCTTGGCAGGGCAGGCTGCTTCGTGGAGGCCAAAGTAGGCCCAGACGGTGGAGTGGCCCCTTGGAGGGAGGGTCCCCTGAAGGGAAGGCCCCGGATGGACTGGCCGGAGGGGAGGGAGGGAGAGGTGTCTGGCTCCCGCCTTGCCTTCATAGCCCCAGTGACCTTTTGGGGGGCACATCTTGCCCCTGGCCCATGCCCCCGACTTCGCTGCCTCCCTGCCGGGCAACTGCTCTTTCCGCTTTCTGGGGGGAGGGGGGCCCGCCATGGGAGTGGGGTCACCCGCCGCCTTCGGTGCCTCAGAACTGGCCTCATAAATATTCCCTTTGTCAGCCCCACGTTTTTCACTTCAGATTAATTTGATTGAGTTTAGCGATGAAAAAGCCCTTTGCGCAAATGATCAAAACCATCCCTGGAGGTTGGAGCCGCCTCCTGATTGGACGTGACAGGACCAGTCGCCGTGGCCAGGCCTCCTTGCCTCCCTCCCTCCCTCTGTATGCCCTTGCCTCCCTGCGCGCCCCCGCCTGCCTCCCCCCCCCCCCGCCTGCCTCTGCGCTTGCTCTCTTCCTGCCGTTGCCGCCTGTGCCCGCCCGCCCATCTATTCCTCCTGGCTTCCTTCTGAGTGGACCCTCCGTGCCACCAACGCCCACTTCCCCCGCTCGTATGGGGCACCCGCTTGACCAGCAAGGCCTGGGCCTGCCAGGGGTGCCTCAGGGCCGCCGCCCACTCCCCCCCCCCCCCCCCCCCCCCCCGCCCAGCTGCCCTCTGCCCGGTGCCGCCAGCCCTGCCAGGTAGGAAAAAGGTGCACAAACATTTTCAAAACCTTAAAAATAATAAGTGACTCTGCCTGTAATTAAAGCAATCTGAAACATTCGGCAATCAAGCCAGAGAGGGATCTGCGAGGATAATTACGGGGGGGGCTGAGCAGAGAGGCGCCCGCGGAGGGAGGAGCAGCAGCAGCAACGTCCTCTGGTTTCCTGGGGGAGAGGGGCCCCAAGGGCCTGTGGGGGGGCGCTCTTGGGGAGGCTCCGCCCCCGCCCCCCGCAGCAGCACTCTCTCCCCCCCCGCCCAGGGGCCCAGCTAGGCCCCAGATGGGGTGTGGGGGTCCCATAGGCAGCACGGACTCCGGAGCAAGGAGCCGCTCCTCCTGAGGCCTCGGGCGGGCGCCGCGTTCTGCGTCAACCCATTCCAGGCGGGAAGAAGGAAGGCCCTTGGCGCCACTAGCTGACTCGGCCTCACCTTCTTAAGGGTGTAAAAGGGTGAACCGCCCATGCAGCTACATTTTGCCCAGAGAGAGGCACTATGCGCGCCCTCGGGGGAGGAAAGGCAAGCGGGCGAGGCTGGAAACAGGGCGAAAGGCCACGCGGCCAGCCCAGGGCCACAAAGACACCCTTCCCTCCCAGAATGCCATTGCGACATTGCCACAGGGGAGGAGGCCGCCGTGGCCGGCAGGAAGAGGAAAGGCCGCAAAGCCCTTTTGGAAAGACACGCGCACCGGGGCCTCTCATCCTGTCTCTGGCCTAGCTACTCACTGAGGTCTGGGAACTTGATGCCTCAAGCGACTTGCGCAGCCCAGGGATGAACCCCAGCAGGAAGGGCGGGACTGCCGGGCACGTATTTGCACTTGTGCCCCCTTCCCCCCATGTTTGGGCCTTCCTGGGCCTATGGGATGTGGAGGCACAGACCCAGGCATTGGAAGGACCACGAGGGCCTCCGTGTGGCAGGTGGGGTCGGTCCGGAAGCACCCCGGGATATGTGTGTGTGTGTGTGTGGGGGTGTCTGACTGGAAAGAGTGTGGCGTCCCTTTGTCCAGGCCCCATCCCTGGGGGACTGCCCCTGGACTGCCCCCAGGGCGGGCGGGCCTCCAGGTGTGTGTGCAGGGGGGGGTGCCCCTGGGATTGGTCAGGAAGCCCCCCGGAAGATGTGGGGAAGGGGATGTGTCTGACTGGAAACGCCACTGGGAAGGGTGTGCAGCCCCCTCCTCCAGGCTCCATCCTTGGGGAGGGGGCTCTTTGCTCCCTCCCCTGCCATGAAAGGGTGGATTGGGGTGACAGCAAGGCAGAGGAAGGCTTGGTGGCTGGGATGGGGCAGGGGGGAAAGGGGCCCACCTTGCTTGCTCCTGAGGGGTGCAAGTCACCCTCGTTCCACCCCCTCCTCCTCTCCCCCGCCCCCCCTCCCCAACTGAGCTGCGGTGCTGTTTCTAGAGGAGATCCCCTTGCCCGCCACTCGCTGAGGAAGCCCTGCTGGTGCTGCCGCCTCCCCCTCCCCCCCCCATTTCACAGGCCCGCCAGCCTGTGTGGGGCTCCCCCCTTCTTGCAGGGAGCAAGGCCACCTCCCCTGATGGTCCCAAAGGAGTGGCGCTGCCGCCCTCCTCCTCCTCCTCCTCAGCAGCTGCAGCGAACCTGCTGCTCCAGCCGAGAGAGCCAGAGGCGCCTCCTCTTGCTCTGAAACCTTTGGTGCTCCCTGGCACCCTCCCCGCCCCATTCGCCCCGTGCCCGGGGGTCTCCCCCTACTGCCCAGCTGAAGAGGAGCGTTGGCCCTCCTTGAAGCCAGGAGGGGGGCCCCGGGGAGGGACTGACCCAGGAGAGGGACTGGGGGGGCAAGAAGAGCAGGGGGGCTATCCCCCCTCTGCACCTGCCTGCCTGCCTGCCTGCCTTCCGAGGGCCCCTTGCCTGCCTTTGCTGGGGCTCCCTGCTCTCCCGGCGTCCTTGGAGCCTACTGACTCAAGGCCCTCCCGGGAGGCTCCAGTGGGCGGTTTCTGGGGTGCAGGCGGGCCTTCTGCTGGGAAGCGCTGAGCTCTTGGTGGGTGGGGGTCCCTCGCTGCCCACTTGACGCTGGGGAGCCCACTCTTGGAAGGCGAGACACCCACAGGGAGCATTGCCCGTTTGGGGCGTCATATCATGCCCTTGGAGGCGGAGTGGGGGGGGGGGCTTGCCAACGGAGAGAGAAAGGGCTTGGCATTCCCTGGCCGGGGGGGGAGGGGGGCGGAACTGGAGCCCCCAAGGAGACGGAGGGAGAGACGGAGGGGGGGAAGGAAGGAAGGCAGGCAGGGGGGCATGCAAGCAGGCGATGGACGGTTTGCCTGGGCCTCCGCCTGGCCGGCTTGGCCTTTCATCACAGCAGCGTGAAGTTTAATGGAGCCCGGCTGGATGGAGCGCTGGCTGGCCTCCGAACAGGCCTCGTTTGTTTCCCCCAACTGTTTCGGCCACGTCGCCCCCGCCTGCCGGCCTGCCTGCCTGCCTGCCTGCCTGCCTGCCTGGGCCTTAGAGCATGGCGGCCTGGAGGGTGAGAGAGGGAGAGAGAGAGATGGAGACCCTTCCTGGGCGGGCTCCGGGGGAGCGGGGCAGCTCCTTGGTGGCTTGTGCAGGACGTGACTCGCAGGCCAATGAGCACCTGCAGCTCCGGGGCGCAACGGGCCGCCTCAGGGCGCCTGCTAGTCTTCTGACACACAACGGGGCGGCCAGTTGGGGGGGGGGCGGGGGCAGAGGGCCCCTCCCTCCCGCCTGGCAGGCCGACACTCACTCCCCACCAGGGCTGGGCCTCCGCCTGCGACCGGCCGGGCCGAGGGGCTCCTTCCTGCTGGGCCTCTCTGGGGGCCATCCACTCCAGCCCCCTTCCTCCATGCAGGAAAAGCACCCTCATCAAAGCCTCCCTGGCAGACGCCCGTCCGGCCTCTGCTTCAAAGTTTCCACGGAAGGAGCCTCTACCAGGTTCCCAGTCAGAGAGTTCCATTGTTGAACAGTCAGGAAGCCCTGCCTAATGTTTAGGAGGAATCTCTTTTCCTGCCATTTGATCCCCTTGCTCTCCCCCGAGGGGAAGCTGGACAGGCAGCCCACCTGGCCTGGGCCTGCTAGAGGAGGGTCTCCCAGCTGTGTTCGCAGGGGACCCGAAGTAGCGCTTCCCCAACAGGAGACCCACCCGGAAGCCCCCCCTCCCGGGGAGGTCTGGTACCTCGGGCACGGGGCCTCCTCGGGTGCCACTGGGAGACTCTGGCCATGTGGGAAAGGGCAGGCAGAAGGAGGGAGGGAGGGAGGGACAGAGGGAGGGTGCCCGCGCCAAGGACTTCCATTGCAGTCACTGCCACTGCTGTGGCCTTCCTGCGCCTGCGCAGCACGATCCCTGTGTGCACTGACAGGCCATTTTCCGTTTCGTACTGACAGTCTGCAAACTTCCTGGCAGTTGGCGAGGTGGCGCGCTGCTGTGCTCGTAACTAAAGCTAACAACGAGCATGTGCTTTTCCTCCTTGGGGGGGGGGGGTGCGTGCAGATGTGTGAGTGGAAACCCCTCCCTCTTTCCCCTGGAGATCTGGGCTGCCTCGGCCTGTCACTCACGTGGGAGCAGGACTTGCTGTGCACACCCCCTCCCCAAATACCAGCGCCCCTCCCTCCCTCCCTCCTTGCATGTGAGCAGTGCCAGTGCCCCTCTCCTGGGGCTGGCAGGGCCCTTGGGGGTCCCTGAGCCACATGATCAGGCGCCCGTGAGTGTGTGGGGAGTGGGCTCCGGGTTTGGGTGCGAGGGTCTGGAAGGAGTTGAGTGGGAGGCTGCAGTTAGGAAGGGGGGGCATGCAGCTCTTCTGGGGAGGGGCTTTCAGAGCAGCAGACAGCCCCCACAGCCCCCACAGTCCTGGCCCGGAGAGTTGCGTGGGCCTATTTATGCGCTTGGTGCCCAGGCCGCCCTCCCTCCGACACTTCCAGGCTGCCGGGCAGCGACCGTAAAGGCCACACACGCCGCTGCGCATCGTTTGAAATCGATAAGACAACTCAGCTGCGGCAAGAACCGTACAATCTGTAAACCAGAAGCCGTAGAAGCCATGGCTGGCCCATGCGCACGGCACAGAGGGCTTGCCACCAGGGCAGATCATGCTCCCCAAACCGCTTTGCCCACTACCTGGGAATGCTGCTCTCCCCCCTCCCCCAATCGCTGCCCACCTGAACTAAAATGGGAAGCTGTCCTTGGCGGGGGGGGGGGGGGGGGGGGGCCTGGCGATGCTTTGCATCCCTCAGTTTGCACATTTGTCCCTCTAAATGGCGTTTTGGCCCTTTCCACAGCGCCCTCCTTGTCTCTGGTTCTGCCCCATTAACCCCCCCCCCCAACCCTTCAAGTGGCCTTTCCCCTTCCCATTCCTCTGGATACAATGAGAGGAGGTGTGAAGGCTTCCTGATGCCCCTACTTCCCCCCCCCCCTTCCGGTAGTGTTTCCTGGGCCTCCCCTACTCGGCCGGTCTGGCTTTTCCTCGGCCCCAACCGGTCAGCGTGCCTTTCCTTCCTTCCTTCCAGGTGAACGTCACCGTGGACTACATCAGGCCGGCCAGCAGTGCCACGGAAACAGTGCCTGCCTTCTCCGAGCGCACCTGCGCCACGGTCACCATCGGTGGCATGTGAGTATGGGGCCTCCGAGGGGTCCTCCTGGGGGGTTGGGGTCGGTGCCCAAAGCAGAGGAGGAGAGGCCTGGCAAGGGTCCCTGTGCTGCAGGCGTGGCTCCCTCCCTCCCTCCACGCCACCTCAACCCAGGCGAGGGGTGTTGGTTGGGGGAGAGGTCTGTGGGGAGGTGGGACTTCCCTTTAGCCCACCCCTCCCCCCGCAGGACATTCCTGCCCCTGGAGGTGCTCCTGCCTCTCCGTGCCCAGGGCCAGGTGCTCCTCCAAGGGCCGCCCTCTACAGCGGCTGTGGTGCTCCTCTGCAACTGCGGAGCACGAGCATGGCTGGGCCTGTGCATGTGCATGTGCATGGCTGGATGCAAGGGGGCAACTGGGGTGCTGAGCCCAGGCGGCGGCAGCTGCAGCTCGGGCTGCCCTGTCAGAGGAGCCCCAGGAGGCCCAAAGGCGGCCTTTGTGCTCAGTGCGCTGTGTCAGCGCAAATCCTGTGCGCAGGCGCATTCGGGGAGAGGGAACATTGCTGGGGAGCATCCCGGGCCGTGCCCTCTCCTTCGCTCCCTCACGCACACAGCCTTTGCCAAGCGACTTTTGTGACCGAGAAGGCAGGCAGGCAGGCAGGCAGCGCGGGGGCCTCGGCCTCCGAGTGGGGCCATCACGGGAGAGAAGGGGCCTGGGTCTCCCCTCGTCCTGGCGCCTGGCCCTTCTGCTCTTTAGGAAGCCGCGGTGTTTGGGTGGTGACTCCGATGGGAGAAGCCTTTGGGCGCGCTGTGTCTTTGAGGCGAGGGAGGGAGGGTCAGTGTGCCCCTGCCCCTCCCCCGCCTGCCTGCCTGCCTTCTTCCTGGCCAGGGCTGGGCCTGTCTCTCTGGGGGGGAGGGGGGGAGGGAGGGGGGTCTGAAGGAATGGAGGCTTTTCCCTTGGGATGAGCCCCTGCCTTCCCCTCCCTCCTGCCAAAGGAGTCCCCCCCCCCCAGCCAACCCCTTCCCTCCCAACCCCACAGGCAAGCCCCATTGTGGCTGAAGCGGGGGGGGGGGGGCTTTCCCACTCCCCACAGACTCCTTCCCCCAGCACATGGGTGGCCTTGGGTGGCCGTGGGCACCTGCTCTCCCTGTTCCTCCCCCAATAGAGTGCTGGACACTTCCATGTGCCGCCTCTCTGCCCCAGTGCCAATGGGGAAGCTGCCGGTTGCACGCACATTGTGCATGCTCTGGGCCTGCCAGCACTCTCCTGGGCCTGTGGGGCTTGTTCCGGGGTGTTTCTCGAGGTTGCGCTACAAGGCTGCAGCATGCGTGCATGCCCAAGGGTGGGGGTTGGAGGGCCTGCCCCACAGGGAAAAGGGGCCAAGAAAGGGCAGCTGGCAACCGGGTGAGGATGCGCATGGCCCTGGCTTCTCCTCCTCCCCTGCAGCACCGGGTCCAGCCCCCAGGGGCCTCTGCCTGCCCCCCTCCCCTCCCCCCTCCATGGCTCTGCTTGGAGATGCCCCCGGGACCTGGAGGGGGGCCCCTGCCATGGGAGTGAGCCCCCCTCCCCCTCCCCCCTCCCCCTGCATCTGATGGAGCGCCAGCCCCCCCTCCTGCCCCCCCAAGCACCACTTTGGAGCATCAGCACAAAATCCCCGGAGCAGATGAGCTGCCGAGGCCGTCCTCATCACCATCGCCACTCTGCAGACGTGAAATGGGTCAGATGCCCGGCGGCCATATGCAGAAGCAGGAAGGGGGGGGGGGGCTTAGCATAGATCCCAGGTTGCTGTTCTACCAAGGCTCGGGGGGGGGGGGAGGTGACCCCACGGCCCCAGCCTCCCTTGTGGCCCAGCCAGGAAAAGGCAAGGTCCCCACACAGAGCCCCCCCTCCCCCAAGATGGATGGGAGGCCCGGGTGAAGTGGGGGGGGGGGGTTGAGGTGCCCTGCACAGCCTCCTTTCCCTCTCCTCCCTTGCAAAGCCCCCTCCTCTTCTCATGGGGCTTGTCTTCTCCGAGAGAGAGAGAGAGAGAGAGAGAGAGACCCTGATGGCCGGCCTTGATTCCACTACCATCAGGGCCGTAGACAGGATTTTGATTCGGGGGGGGGGCTGAGTTTGGTTCGGGGGGGGGGGCTGAGACTGGGTGGAAGAGGGTCTACCCTAGCAAACCTTTTGTATTGTTATCCCAATAACCCCATTAATGTGGGAAATAATGAGCATGGTGATCAGATCATGATATGAATAAACATAACAGTTTTCGCGGAAGGACCACCCTGAGAATTTGGGGGGCTGAAGTCCCTTAGCCCCTGGCTACATGCCTGACTACCATGGCTGTTGCCTTTATTGGACTTGAAATGCGAGGCCGTTCCTCCCTGCAGCAAAGCGGTGGGGCCCCCGCCTGATGTCCAAGCACAGGCGCTTCTTGGTCTCGGGCCCCCAAGGCACCCCTCCTTTCATCCCCACGGGGGTGATTGCCTGCGATTCAAGTCTGCTGAAGAGGCGAAACCTCGGCTTGCCCCCGCTTCCCTTCCTTCCCTTCCCTTTTTCCTGCAAACCTTCCTCTTGGTTGTTTTCCTCTCGAGGAGGAAGGGCCTTCCTTCCTTCCTTCCTTCCTTCCTTCCTTCCTTCCTTCCTTCCTTCCTTCCTTCCTTCCTTCCTTCCTTCCTTCCTTCCTTCCCCTTGGTTGCTGTGGGGAAAGGGGCCCCTCGATTTCCCTCTGGGATTGGTAAATGGGGAGGGGTCTGCGGCAGCCCCTTCCTGGCAGCCCCTGCAACGGCTGCTGTCTCCTCGCAGCCAACCCCCTTCTCTTGCTGGTCATTGGTCCCCTTGGTTGCCCTCCACCCACTTGACCGGCCCTTGGCTCCGGCTTGGGCCTCGGGGAAGCATGGGCCGTCCAGTCCAACACAATCCAAGCCCTCCCAACAGACGGCCGTCCAGCCTCTTCCAGAGAAGAAAGTAGATGGCATGGGGCTCCTCTGAGGCCGCCTTGTGGAGTGGGGCCCAAGGGAGGCCCCGCCTCAGCGCAGAAGGGGGGCAGCCGCATTGGGGGCAGTGCCTGGACCCTCAGAGAAGGCCCCCAGGCTGCTCCTGTTCCATTCCGCTCGGTTCCATCCCAGCCTCCCTGTCCACCCGCGGCAGGCCGGCCCCTCTGCCTCTGGGCGAGTGCCAGCGGGGACGGGCGAGAGAGAGAGAGAGAGAGAGAGAGAGGCGGCCTTTTGCCCGGAGGATCCCTGCGGGCGATTTATTCTGTGCCGGTTGTGTGGAGAAGCGCTTGCTTCCTTTGTGCGCAAGGCCCCCCGGGGAGGCTTCACCTGCCTGGGGCTTGTGGCCCAGTTCCTGGCTGCCCTTGTTTCCCAAGGAGAGAGGCCGCCTCCCTGGCCCTGGCCCCGGACCCTCACCTCGGAGCTCAAGGCCTCCATGGTGGTCTTGGGTGGTCCTTGCAGCGCTTGGGGGGGGGGACGCCTGGGGGGGGGTCTCTGCCCTCAGAAGGACCTCTCCCTTGCCCTTGCCCTTGGCCACAGCGGGCTGCAGCCTTCTTGACCCCAGGGAACTTGACACTCAGAAGTCACTGACAACAACAACAGCAACAATAATACTAATACAATGGTAGACCTTACCCGCCCCCCCTCACAGCTTGAGGTGGGTCACCCCTCTGCTGCTAAAACACAAAACCAACACACACAACCACGTGAAAGCACTCCATACAATACACATTATTAAAATACATATTTCCACAAAATGCAAATTGAAACGCACAAAGCGAAAGTGGGGCGTGGGGCCTTCCTCGGGCACGGGCAAACTCCGGCCACCCCTCCCTCCCTGCCTCCCTCCCTCCAGGTGTTTTGGACTCCCACCCCCACCATTCCTACCACCTTAGGGCCCCTTCCTCCCCCCCCCCCCTCAGCCGCTTAGTCAGAAAGGAAAGGGAGAAGGGAAAGGGAAAGGAAGGGGCCGGAGACGGTTGGGGATTGTGGGAGTTGGAGTCCAACACACCTGGAGGGAGGGAGGGAGGGCCAAACATAGGGCCAAACATACACCAGACACATATGACTTTGCTTTTAAGAACAGGCACTTTCCCAGCACGAGACCACCCTGGCCACCCTCCTTCCTGGGGGGGGGGTCTTGCCCTGGGGGGGGGGGCAGGGGGCTGGCCAGCCACTTTGAAGAGCCTGTCTGTCAGAGGCAGGGCGGGGGGTGTTTGTGAGGGCCACGGGGGCCTAGGGATCCTGGCGCGCTGCCTCGGGGAGCCCAAAGGCCACCTAGACCAGCCCCTGTTGGGAGGCCCCCTCCCTCCCCCCCTCCCCTCCCACAAGCCTTGTCCAGTTCAGAGCAGAGCCGTGGGGGGCTCGGCCGGTGGACAGAGCAAGGTTGCAGTGGTGGCTGCGGGGATGATGGGGTTGGTTTGGCTCCCAAGGCCAGGGTGGGCTCCCGGGTTGCCTCCAGGTGTTGGGGTGCGTGCACGTGTGTGTGTGCGTGTGTGTGTGGGGGGGTGTTGCAGTCCTGGTGGGGCCTCCTCGCCCTCACTGCCTGTCCTGTTCTCCTGCAGCAACATCGCAGAAGCCCTGGTCAGCAAGGGGCTAGCCACCGTCATCCGCTACCGCCAGGACGATGACCAGCGCTCCTCCCACTACGACGAGCTCTTGGCCGCCGAGGCAAGGTGAGTGAGTGAGTGAGTGTGTGCGTGAGGGAGTGAGTGGGGGCCCCAGGGCCTCACCCTCCAGGGCCTCGGGCAGAGTGGAGAAGGTTTGCAGCGTGGGAGGGTGCCGGGCTGCACCCCACTCCCTCTCGCCCTGCCTCCGTGTATCCACGCCAAAGGCCAGCCACGTTCCAGAGGCACCCTCTCCCGACACTCCCCCCAGACCCCCTGCCCCCTGAGGACCCCGGCCAGAGATGCAGGCAAAGTGTCCGGAGAGAATGCTCTGGACACGAGGGAGGGGAGGGTCGGATCTGGAGAGGCAGAGGAGCAGGCGCCCCCCTCCCCCCACACCAGTCGCCCCTCCCTCCCTCCCCCACGTTGACCTGGCCCTTCTCCATGGGCCCCTTGGGCCTCTGGGTGGCCTTTCTCCACTCGCCGGGTGCCAGCGGTCCGGTCCGGGCCTTGCAACCAGATTTCAGGAGGAGGAGGAGCAGTAGCCAGTGGTCATCTCAGGCCCCTGGGAGCAGGGAGGGGCTCTTCTGTGAGGGGCTCCCTCCCTCCCTCCCTCGCCCCTCTCCCTGAGTTGCTCGACCATTCCGCCACGCTCTCCTGACAATCACGTCACCCCCCCCCCCTGCGTACGTTCCTCCTGTCCGCCTGCCCTGCTCCGCTCGGCTTCTCCTCCCCCCTCCCCCCCCCCTGGAATAAGGAGCCTGTTCTTCTCCGGCTGAGCAAAATGGCCCAGAATGCAAATGAGGCCGCTCCAACGGAATCTGCCAAACCCGTCAGGGCGGTCCCAGTTGCCGAGCCAGCCGTAGAATTGCAGATGGGAGGAGGGGGGGGGGGGGGGGCAGGGTGCCAAGGGCTGAGCTCCCAAGGAGGCACGTGTGGGCACCACCACCACCGCCACCACCCCCATCCCATTCCTTGCTTTTGGGCGCAGGGAATCCCAGGATTCCAGGGAAGGGGCCGGGGGATGGGGGGGGCTGACATAATTCTCCCCCCCCCCCGTTCCTTCCTTCCCTCCCTCCCACCCCACTTGTGCTCTGAATGGAGGGGCCTGCTCATGGGGGGCTCCAACGAGCTGCAGAAGGAGCCCTGGGCTTGCTTGGGGGGCTTTGGCCGAATGAGCGCCGCCGTAAAGCGCCCCCAAGGCAGCCCAGCCGGAGCAGCTCAAGGGAGAGGCTCCCCGTCCTTTGGAGGAGGGAAGGAGGGAAGGAAGGAAGGAAGGAAGGGGCGAGAGGGAGGGGGAGAGGGGGGGGGGGGTGGGGGGGCCCATTGAGAGAGATCCTGGTGGGGAAGGGGCCTTTTATAGCAGTGGGGGGGGGACGGACACGGCGGCCCCTCTAGTGAGAGCGGGAGGGAGGAGAAGAGAGTGCAGTTTAAAGGAAAGGTGAGCAGCCGGCCCCCACCGGAAGGAAAGGAGCAGCCTGCCTGGAAGACTGCCCGGCCAAGTCCTGGGGGGTGGGGGTGGGGGGAGCAGAAGCCTTTGCTCTGAAGCCCCATGGGGGGGGGGGGGGGAGGTGACAAGGAAGCGCCGCCCGCCCGTCCCTGGCTGCCTCTTGTTTGCAGCCTCAGCCCCTGGGATCAAGCCCCCTCCCCCCCTTTGGAGGGGGGCCGCCTGCTGGGAATCCCCCCAAGCCCCGAGGAGCCCGTGCTGGGCCTTCCTGGCCGCTGCCTGGCCCTCCCTGCTGCCCCTGGCGCCCAGAGCCAGGCCTGGTGTGGGTGGACCCGGCCGGCATCAGGGCCTTAGGAGCGGGACGCCTGGGCTGGAGGGCCCTTCCCAGGCCTGCCCACCTGCCCAGAGGAGTTCTGGGTCATTGGTGGTGGGTGGGTGGGCAGCGGCCCTTCTCTTCCCCGCTCAGCCATGGAAGGAAGGAAGGAAGGAAGGAAGGAAGGAAGGAAGGAAGGAAGGAAGGAAGGAAGGAAGGAAGGAAGGAAGGAAGGACCACTCCCCAGCTGCAGAGGGAGGCCGTGCTGGTGGTCAAGCCCCAGAAGAGGCCTGCCTTGGGGGCGGGGGAGGGGGCACGAGGTGCTTCGTGGCTGCGTTGTGGCCCCTCCCAATTCCAGGGTGAAAAACAGTTTCTGACCCCGTCCTGTTTTCGGCTCCCATAACCAAGGCCTCCCTTTCCCTCTCTATATTTTCCGAGAGAGCTCTTGCGCCTCGGCCCAACCCCCCCACATTGGGGCACGTGGCCCAGTTTCCCCCACATGCACATTTTAGGTGCCCTTTTTTGTGACATGGGCGAAATATATATTTGGAGACATTGATACCTGCCTAAGTATTGGGGGGAAGGGCCAGATCTAGCAAGCATTTCTGGGCGGAGGGGGGGGGGGGCTTCCTTCCATGAGCATCAGAACGGCCCTTGGCTGGCTGTGCCTTTTGCCTGAAAGGGAAGGGGAGGGGTCCTGCAAAGCCCCCCCTCCTCCTATGGGTCTGCTAATGCCCGGCTGTGTTCTGCGCTGGGGGGGGGGGGGCATGCTCCCAACAGATGACCCTGGGCCCAGTGGGGGCTGCTTCTCTCCCCCCCAAAAAACCCTGCTTCTTGAGGAGGGGTTGGGGGGCATGGAAGCGGGCCCCTCCCTCCCCTGCCTTGCCTTGCTGCCCCCCTGACCCAGGCTCCCCCTTTTGCCCCCCCCCTTGCAGGGCCATCAAGAACGGCAAAGGACTGCACAGCAAGAAGGAGGTCCCCATCCACCGGGTGGCCGACATCTCCGGGGTAAGGAAGGCCCCGGGGGGGGCAAAGGGAGGGGGCTATGCTGGGGGCTATGCACTCCATGTTACTCCCTTTCAGGGATGTGAGTGCCCATGCTCAGGTGTGCTTGTGCATACTTCCACTGTTTGAAAATACGGGGAGCAGGGAGGTGCAGTTGGTTGAAACCCCAGGTAGAGAGGGGCCCCTGAAGTCCTTTTGCCAGTGGTCAGTCCTTGGAGGGGGGCACCGGGGGGGGGTGTCTCTGCGCATGACTTTGGTGCAAGACTCGGCTTGAGCGCCCTGCTGCCTTTGAGAAAGGCTGGGTGGCTGGGGGAAAGGGCAGGGCCTGCTATTCTTTCTGCAGGGAAAGGTATGTGTGCGCATGAACGGCCTCTGGGCCTCTGTGGCCTTCAGGGCCGATTGGAGGAGCGCACAGAGGGTGGCTTTGAATGGGACCCATTCACGGCAGGGAGGACTTTGGGGAGAGGCAGGTGGCGCTGCCTTGGTGCCCGGCTGGTGGGCCTTGCGGAGCGGGGCCAGAGCGGCTGCAGTGGGAGGCTGGGTTTGAGTGTTGTCCTTCAGCCTGTGGGTGCGCCTGGTGACTGTCCTGGGCCTGAGTTCGAATCACGGCATCCTGGAGTTGGAAGAGACCTCATGGGCCGTCCAGCCCAACCCCATTCTGCCAAGAAACAGGAAAATCGCACTCAGTGGTCAAGGGAAAGGCCCGGTTGTGGTCCTGCTGAGAGGGCTTCTCCTGGAGAGCCTGAAGGCCCAATTCCCGAAAAGGGCCCGTGGCAGCTTCTCCCCGAGGAACCGTCTCCTGAGGACGATGTGTCGGGTGCAGAAGTGAATGAGGCTGAAGACGGGAGGCAAGGCTTTGGTCAACTAAGGCAGTGTTTCCCAACCTTTTTTGAGCCGCGGCACACCTTTTACATTGACCAAATCCTGGGGCACACCACCAACCAAAACGACACAAAATGACACTCTAACACAGTAATACGTATAGTTAATATGTTTTAAATGTATTTATACACTCAGTGTGAAACCTGGGCCTGTTTCGATGAACACAACATGGATATCCTGGCAGGAATGGCAGAAAGACACAAACTTCCCACACAGAACTCCCATAACCAAGAGAAAATGCTATAAGAGTTTGGTGGGCATTGACCTTGGGTTTTGGAGTTGTAGTTCACCTCCATCCAGAGAGCCCTGTGGACTCAAACAATGTTGGATCAGGGCCAAACTTGGCATGGATACTCAATATGCCCAAATGTGAACGCAGATGGAGTTCAGGGGAAATAGACCTTGACATTTGGGAGTTGTAGTTGCTGGGATTTATAGTTCCCCTAAAATCAAAGAGCATTCTGAACCCCAACAATGATAGAACTGGGCCAAACTTCCCACACAGAACCCCCAGGAGGCAAGAGGAGGCCTCTACTTGGGGAAAGGGAGGCGGGCCTTCCCAATGCATGGAGAGGGAGAGACCAAGTAGACAACAGATGGGGAGGGGGGGGTTTGTAATGTTGTGCCTTTATTGAGGTAGGTTTCTTAGGGTTTTTATACTTCAACACACTAGACTCCCCCTTCCTGGAGGTTCCAATTTCCCACGGCACACCTGAGGACCACTCCCGGCACACTAGTGTGCCCTGGCACACTGGTTGGGAAACACTGAACTAAGGGAACTAAGTTCTCAAGCTTGCTGGAGGGGCCCCCCTGCTGTTCCAGGAGAAGGCCCTGGGAGGGAGGGGGGGTCCCGAAGAGATTCCCGGCGGGGAGGTCTTCGGGGAGAGGCCGGTGGTGCTGCCTCAATGCCTGGCCAGTGGGCTTTGCGGAGTGAGACTTGGTCCGGATCCGACGCCAGGGCCGACAGGGGGCGGGGGGTGGGGTGGGCGCCCCCTCATCTGCGGGCCGGCCCCCCTCTTGCCGGGTCCCAGCGCTGCCTGCAAATGAAATCAATTTAAAACAATTTAAAAATCCAGAGCAGTGAGGAATAACTTACACCGCTTAAAAGCATATTAAGCCACTGAAGGGGGAGGCAGAGCCGCTTCCCGGGGGGAGGGCTGGCGAGAGGGAGCCCAAAGGGGGGCAGCCGGGGGGGGCACTGCACATTGGTGGGTGGCTGAGGCTGTGCCTGGAAGGAGGAGGTCCTGGCCAAACCCACTCCAATGGGCCCCTCTGATGACCCTCTCGTGGGCCCCTGGGGAGGACCAGCACAAGCACTGCCCTTCTCCCAGGGGGGAGGGCCCTTAGCAACAAGGTCTGCCCGCTCCTCCCTGCTTGCTCCATGGTTTGGGAGCCTGCCTTCCCGCCAGCACAATCCCCCCCCCCCCGCCACATCCTTGGGTCGCCTTCACTCTGCAGGTGGGCCCCTCAGCCCCCTGGCATGCTCGGGTTGGGGGAGACCCATCTTACCTCCCCAAACGTATCTCCCCCCCCCCGATGAACCACCTTGGAGACTAAGACCGTCCGGGGAGGCCCTGCTCTCGGTTTGGCCCCCTCCGCAGGCGCACTTGGTGGAAATCAGGCCCCTCCCTCATGACCTCCAGAAAGCGAGAGAAAACGTGGCTTTGGGGTCAAGCTTTTGGGAAATCATTTGGCGCAATCCATGGACTTGGAATTATGCGCAGTAACTTCCGGAAAGGCCTGCGCTTGGACTGCCGAGAGAGAGTGCGCTTGAGAGCAGCCGTGGTCACGTTTTGAACGTTTTCTAATCTTGCCTTTAAATCTTTAATTGAAAAGTTTGTCTAACGGTACGTTGGAGATCCGGGAGAGTCTCGCTTATCCGACACGAACAGGCCGCGGCAGAGCATTGGATAAGTGGACATGCTGGGTGGTCATGAGGAGGGACGGCGGAAACGCCCGTTAAAGGCCAAATTGCCTTGTGATTTGACACATTAAGCATCAAAACACCACGTTTTGCAACAAATCGACAAGGAAAAGCCGTTCAATGCTCAGCAATGTTGTGTAGCAATGGCTGTATTCACACATTCGGCACCCAAGTGTTGCAATGTATCGAAACCGCTGTGAATCCAGGCGGGAGGCAGGCTGCGTTGGATAATGCGGAGCGTTGGGTGAGCGAAGGTTGGATGAGCGAGACTCTGCTGCGTTTTGGTTGCAAGGCATTGAATTGCTGCCCACGTCGTAAGGCGGTTGAGTCCCCTTTGGGGTCAAGGCAGGCGGGACACAAAGATAGTAAACAAACAAACAAACAAATAATAAGGGTCCTCCACCCCACCCTGACCTGCCAGGAAGGAGGGCACCCCCAGTCCTCCCGCATGCACCCCCACTCCTGTCCCCCACCCCTCTGGGCACATGGCCTGGTCCTTGTGGGCCCCTCTCGAAGGCATCGGTGGGCAGCCCGGGTGGCCACCCCATGGCTTGGGCCAGCGGCCTTCCCTTCCCCTCCAGCCTGGCCGAGTGGCAGACCCCCTCCCAGCCCCCCCCCCTGTCCATCAGAGGAGTTCCCAGGGAAACCTCCTGTGGCTCATGTTCAGCACACAAGGGGGAGGCCTTGCCGCCACCCCCCACCCCCGCTGAGTGATTGAGACTGGCTCCGGGGGGGGGGGGGTCCAATACCGGCCTGGTGCTTGGAGGCTCCTGATTGGAAGGGAAAGGGACTCGGTCCCCTGGTGAGTGCCTTGCCCTTCAGGGCTTGCCTGGCAGGAGGAGGTGGGCCCCTTCCAGGGTGGGGGGAAGGAAGGAAGGAAGGAAGGAGAAAGGGGGAGCAGCAGGGCCTGCCTGCCCGCCCCTGCCCGCCCGCCCGCTCGCCTGCCCGGGCTCTTCCCGCTTTGCTTCCAGGCGTGTAATCCTGCTCTGGAGCCATTTCCTAAATAATTCAGCTCCTGGTGTCAGACAAATCTGTGCCCGCTCTCTCCCCGCTTTAAATGCTTTGCCGTCCATTAAATAAGGTTTGCCGGAGCCGCCTTGGCCAGATGCGCACGGGGGGGCGCAACCGCTGCGCAGGCGCCTCCTGCCCCTCCCTCTGCAGAGAGAGAGAGAGAGAGAGAGAGAGAGAGAGAGAGAGAGGGCCCGTGCATAATTTTGCATCATTGGCCATGCTTCACGTATAAAAGTGGAGTTAGGATTCGGCTTCTCTTCCTTCTGTTTCTGCACAATTTCCTTTCCATTTGGAGATAATAGTGAACTCTGGGGAGGATTCAGGGGGGGAAGAACGCCGCCCGGGCCCCTGCTTTCCGGGAGGGACCCCCCTTACCCCTCCCTCCCTCCTCCTCTGCAGGAGGGGCTCCAGGGGGCTCCAGGAATGAGGGAGCACCCCCGGTGGTGGCCCCTGACCTCCAGCGCTGCTGCCCCCTTGGCTGCCTGACCACTGCTGGTCATTCCGGCTGGAGAGCCAATCCCAGGCTTCCCATCGTTGGGAGACCCCAAGGGTCATCCAGACAGGAAGACACAATCCAAGCTCTCCCGACAGACGGCCATTTAGCCTCTGCTTTGAGGCCTCTAGAGAAATAAGGCGACTCCGCCGGGCCCCTGGCCAGCGTATTTCCCTTTTCTGATGCCCCCCACCCCCTGCTATGGGGAATTTGGGGGGGGGTGTGTGTGCTTGGGCCTAGATGACAAATGAAGGGATCATCGGCCCCATGGAGGGTATTTGGGATTTTTTTTTTGGTGTCCGGGGTCACTTGAGAAACTGCAAGTCACTTCTGGTGTGAGAGGATGGGCCGCCTGCAAGGACATTGCCCAGGGGACGTTGCCCGGGTGTTTGGATGTTTGACCGTCCTTGAGGGAGGCTTCTCTCCTATCCCTGCATGGGGAGCTGGAGCTGACAGGGAGCTCAACCCGCTTTCCCCAGATTCAAACTGCTGACCTTTTGGTCAGCAGCCCTGCTGGCTCAAGGGTTTGACCACCTGTGCCATCAGGGCTCATGGAGGTGAGCCATTCCCTCAAGGCCTTGGTCCGGTTTGGTGCCTCTTGTGGCCGGAGATCCTGCATCCTGGCCCTGCCGCATCTGCAGAGACCTCCCCCCAAATGGCAGAGACCCCCGACCTCCCACCTCTGCCGCCCTCCTGCTTGCTAATCAAGCCATGACACCGTGGTGATTGCCGCCAATTAGTAGCCTTCATTAGTTATTTCTGTTCTACATTTGCATATGTGAGGCTTAAGTGGTTAATAGTTGAGGGAAGCAACAAGCCCCCCCCTCCCCCCTCAAATGCAGTTTGTGTGCAGATTGAGGCTCCATGTGTCTGCATTGACTTCTTGACAACAGCACATCTGTTCTGGAAGGACGAAGCTGCGGCCCTGGGAGCCCCCCCCCCCCATGGCTCTCTTGCGCAATAGGAGGGGCTGTGGGTGGGTTGCACCCCCTTCCTTGGGGAGTACCTGGGGTGGGGTGGGGGGTGGGGCTTTACAGGTAGGCTGCCCCCTCCCAGAGGAATTGCACATGAAGAAGGCTGTGGGGAGTGACGTTGGAAGCCCTGGAATGATGGCCCTGGAAGCCCCAACCCCCCCCCCTGTTTGGCAGCAGCAGCAGTGAGGTTTTGGGCGCCCTGCCCTTGCCCCGTGTCCGCTCACCTGCCCCTCCCTCCCCCCCTCCCTCCCTTTGCAGGACACCCAGAAGTCCAAGCAGTTCCTGCCCTTCCTGCAGCGGGCCGGGCGCTCGGAGGCGGTGGTGGAGTACGTCTTCAGCGGCTCCCGCCTCAAGCTCTACCTGCCCAAGGAGACCTGCCTCATCACCTTCCTGCTCGCAGGTCAGCCTCCGCCAGGGTGCCGGGGAGGGGGCGGGGCTTCTGGGGCAGGGTCTGCATTGGCAGCCCTCCTCACCAACCGTGGGTCTGCTGCTGGGGTGTGTGCGCCTGTGATGGGGGAGGGGCAACCACAGCCGAAGGGGCTTCCTGGACCACGGCTCTGGGAGTAGGCGCTTGGGCCGCCACGGGGAGGGCTGTGGGGCCTGTAACCTCCTTGGCTGAAAGGACGCCAAGGTGGAAGGCCAGGCCGTGGCTGTCTCCGTCCTGTGGACCCACCTGTGTGAGCAGGAAGGAGACTGGACCCAGAACCTGTTGGGTCAGAAGCTGGAGTGGGCTGGGCTTGTAACCCTCCCCTTTAGTTCAGGGGTTGCTGGGTGGGGGCTGAAAGGTGAGAGTCGGGGGCCGTGTGGGGCCTGTGCTTCTTCCCTGCAGAGCAGGCATGGGCAAACTTCGGCCCTCTGGGCGTTTTGGGCTTCAGCTCCCACAATTCATTTAGGAAAGTTTTCCCGTGCCTGCTGTAGAGCCATGCGCCCACTTTCCCTTGACACTCAGGCAGTGCTTCTTGTAGGCCGGAGCATGGTCCAGAGTGACTCCCAGGTACTTGGGTGCGCTGCAATGCTCCAGTGGGGCCCCTCCCTCCCTCCCTTCCCAGGTCATAATCCCCACAGCTCGAGGTGCTTGCCTGTTCTTAAGGTGAAAACCACATTCCTGCGTTTTAGACGTTCAGGAATCGGCCCGTTTCCCTTGTAATAGGCGGAAAGAGCACCTAAAGCTTTGCAAAGCTTCTGCTCAACCCTTCCTGAGCTTGACTGGACCCATAACCTCCTGGTTTCAAGGACTGGCCTGGCCTGGGGCACGTGACCCTCCCCCTTGGTTCAGGGGCTGCTGTTTTGGGTCGCGGGGTGGCCAGAAAGGCGAGGGGCAGGGGTCCCTGGCCTGGTGGGGCCCGCTGTTGTATCCCAGGGCAGGAACACGCTTCATCACCACGCTGGTTCAGTAAAATCGGCAAACGGTTCATTGAATGATCTATGTCAGCAAAGCAGGAAAAAGGGTCAAAACAGTCGAGTCCAAAACGGTAGAGTCCAAAGGTAACGGGTAGTCCATGAAATACAACAAAGGTGAAAACACAAGAGCCAAGGAGGCAAAATCCAGAAGGCAAGGCCGCTCGGAGATCTCCAGAACACAGGACAGGAACCGGCAGAACTTGGAACCTGGAAGTAGGAATCCCCTCGGAAGCAAGGCCTTCGCGAGACTCCCGTGTTGCCCAGGCTGATCCAAAATCCTCTCCTGCTGGCGAGCCTGGGAACCTTCGCTTGGCTTGCAAGAGCCTTGTCTCCTCTCTTCAATCTCATTAACTTCTGCAGCCGAGGACAGTTCTCCCCCAGGAGGCCGTTCCCCAGAGAAAGGCTGCCGTGGCTCCTCTCCGGGACGTGGCCCCCAGCCCCTACGGCAGAAGCACCCCGTTCATTAGAAAGGCCCGGACTTGAAAGCCGAGGCCCAGGGAAGCCACCGCCAGGCACAGGCACACCGGCCTCTTCT
The DNA here is from genome assembly GCA_030556195.1 of Anolis apletophallus. Taxonomy (NCBI): domain Eukaryota; kingdom Metazoa; phylum Chordata; class Lepidosauria; order Squamata; family Anolidae; genus Anolis; species Anolis apletophallus. Next base: position 142,100,522 of record JARBWK010000009.1, on the reverse strand, counting down.
CCTGGCGGCACCGCAGCGGTGCTTCTTCCTGGTGGAGCCACGGGCCTTCCGGGCCCCCTCCGCTCTGCTCTGCCCTCAGGTGGCAGCTGTGGCCTGGGGGGGCATGTTGGGGGGTGAGATCCCCCTTGGGCCCTGGGCACTCCCCCCCAAGCCCCCCCCCCCGCTGCCTCGCCAGGCGCTTTCCGCGTACGACCGAACCTCACCCCCGGCAGGCCTCATTTATAATTAACCAGCCCTAAAGTCAGTGGCAGAAGACAAGGAAGCGAGACGCTGCGCCTCGGAGCCTCTGGTGCGCTGAAATTTTAATAAGCACTAAAACTCCCACTTATGTTAAAAAATAAATAAGCCATGCCACCGCAGAAGGGCAAGCGCCAGGAGCGGCCGCCAAAGGAGGACGCCGAGGATGGGGGGGTGCGGAGGCCCACTCGGAACGCCAGGGTGCCTCTTTCTCTGGGGGAGACTCCCCATCCATCCCAATTGGGGGGGGCGGGGGGGAGTCCTGGGCAAGCGCCGGGAGCGGCCGCCAAAGGAGGAGGAGGAATTGGGGGGGAGAAGGGAGGCCTCGTGACTCTCCCGAGATGGCAAGCGCCACCCAGAAAGATTTGGGACATGAAGATGGATGTGATAGAAACGTAATAAATCAGGGAAGTAATCAATTACACAGATTGCGCTGCACAGCCTGCGCTATAAATAGCCGTAGTGGAGAAAGTCCACAGGACACACCGTGTGTGAAGCGGGTTGGCCGGCCGGCCGGCTGGCTGGAGAGCGCAAAGGGGAGGCCGGGCTTGCGCTTGGCATGGATCCCCACGCCAGTGTTTCCCTGTCTCCAGGGGAGATCGCGGCTGCCAGCCTTTGCCGGGAAGAAGAGCCGGCCGGCCCCCGTGGGTGGGCCCCTTCCCTCCTCCAGCCCACGGTGTGGGTCCTGCGGGCCGGCCCCCGTAGTGCTATCGAGAGCCTGGGCTGCTTGGCCATGCGGATTTGCGGGATTCATTAGCCCAAATAGGCGCACGAGCACACTTTTCCACCCCGGGACTTTGTGGGGCGGAAGGAGGGAGGGAGGGAGGGGGCTTTTGCAGGCTCCTTGGGGTTTCGGGGTCCCCCCCACCCCACCCCACCCCAGGGTTGCTTGAGGGAGCCCAGAGAGAGAAGGAGGAGGGGCCCTTTGGGGCTGGGTGGGGGAGGGCCCTGCCTCAGAGGCTCCCTCCTTTCTGGACCGCTGCTCCCTTGGGTGCGCCACACGCTGCCGGCCACCGCCTGGGCCTGGCTTGCCGTGCTCTTCCGTGCGCGCGCCCGCACCGTCTCCTGTGTATGGGTACATTACAGCTCCTCATTAAAGCTAATTGGTGACTGTCAAAGTGGACGCGCAGCTCCTGCCGCTCTGCGCTCCGAAAGGCCTCTGCCGCAGCCGCTGCCTCCTCCTCCCTCCATCCTCCTCCCCCCTGCATCCTCTCGTGCAGAGCAGGCCCTTCCTTCTTCTTTGGGGCCTGGGGGATCCGTCACTGATGCGGCACACGGCCTCCTCCCGGCTTGCACTGCTGGCCCTGCAGCCTATGGGGCCGCCCCCTCCCCTTCCCTTTGGCTGCCCAGAGGACCCCCTCACGGCTCCCTCCCCTTCCTCGCCCTCCTTCTCTGGGCCCAACCCTGTGGGTCTCTGGCCAGTGGGAAGTGCGTCCTGCGTGCCAGGCCCTGGCGCACCACCGCGCTCGCCATAAATCAATCCCTTAATTGTTTTCCTACCACCCTCCAGAGCAAATCTCTCCCCCCCAAAAAGGCCGTTCCCAAACCCCGCCATAGTAAAACAATAAAAAGCATGAAACATAAAAGATTAAAACCGCGGCGTGAAAGAGCGCTCGTGAAACGCCTCCCCCGAGTCTTCGTGCCCGTGGAAGCTGCAGGGAAGCGGCGGGGGCCGGGAGCCGCGTGATGTGGCCCTCGGGCTCCCCGGGTCCCCATTCCTCTGGGAGCGGAGGCCATTTTGGCCCAGGCCGGCCTCCCAGCCCAGGGGTTAGCCTGAGTGGCCTTGTCTGGGGCCCCTTCCCGCTCTATGACCCTGAGACCCCTGGCTGGCTCCCCTTTCCCCAAGGCCCAGGCCGGTGGGCGCAGGTGCTGCTGTTTTGGCCTTGGCTGGGGGGCCTACATGACGGAGGTACTTTCCCAATGATGTCTCCGCTGCAGTTTGTGCCCTTGGGGGAGGGGTCTTCCCTGGACTTTCCTCCCTCAGGCTCGCTTTCCCGTCTGGTGGGCTCCTGGGTCCTTCAGTGGCGCTGCCGCCCTTTCCGTGCTCTGCTCTCCGGTCCCCTCTCTTGCCTCCTGGTGAGGCTGGCTTATGGGGGGGGGGGCACGGCAACGCTGCCTTTTGAACTTGCTCACTTGCCTGCAGCCGCTTCTTCACTCAGATGGCTCTGCTTCTCCCGTCCCGGAGCCTCTCCGCATTGTTAGAAACCACTTAAGGAAGGAGCCGGGCATTTGGCTGTTGCGTGGCGCTGGGGGGGGGGGGCAGAGCGGGGGCACCAAAGCGGGCCAGGCTTCCTTTGTTCTGGCGGAGGCTCCCTCCTCTGTGGGCAGACCATGCACGCTACACACAGAGAGAGAGGCCTTGGTAGAGAGGGTCCCTTGCCCTCACTCACCTTGTCCTTCAAGGAAGGAAGGGTCTTTGCAGCCCCCCCCCCCCATTGCCAGCCTCATCAGGAGGGGAGCCCCTCTTGCCCCCTTTCCCCGGCTCTCAGCCCAGCTGGCACTGCTTTCCCTTTGCCTCGCGAGCGCACCTGCTGCAACAGATGTGTGGAAAGGACGCATTTCCCACTGCTCAGGATTCAGCCACAACCGCGCGGCTTCCCTCCTGCCAGCCGTGGGCAGCGCTTGGCTCGTGGAGGCCCCGGTGGGTTTTTCCTGAGCCCGGTGGCTCTCTGGGCAACCTTGGTGACTTGGGGAGGCTGCCTGTGCCTCGTGCCATGCCCCTTCGTGCCTCTTCTGCTCCCCCCTGCCCTGTTCTCTGCTCGCCTGGCCGGCTGCGTTCCCCTGGTCCCTTGGCTCGCCCCCCTTCCTTCCCCGCTCTCCAGGAGGCAAGGCAGCCGGGATCCAGGACTGTAGGCCCTTGGGCCCTTGGCCGGAGGGAAGGAGGGCGCTGCCAGTCCTGGTGGCAGTCTCTTTCTGGACAGTCCTTGGGACGGGCCTGCCGCTCGCTGCTCCTCCCTGCGATGGTCCTCTCCTGGCCCCCCCCGCTGCCGCTAGGTGCTCCTCGCCCCCATTTCCCCGTCCGCCCCCCCACTCTGTCTCCCTTCTGGTTTGGCTCCAGGCCTTCCTCTCTTCCCCTTCGCCTGGGCACCAAACTCTAGCATTGTTGAAGGCCTTTGCCACCAGAATCACTGGGGCGTGGTTTCTGGGCTGTAGGGCTGGGTGCATTTTCTCCTGACGTTTCGCCTACACTGCCACACAACCCAGAAACCACACAACACCGCCTGCCGTTGTCTTCCAATGCCATGGCCGGGCCCGAGCTTCCCCCAGGTACCCACCCTGCATTCCTCATGGCCCCTAACCGGCCAATGTGCCATGCCACCCAGCCTAAGGCCGAGGTAAATGCCCATCCACGGAGGTGTCTCCACCCGACCAAGGTGGCCACAGGGCCGAAGAGCTCCGCAGGCGTTGGCTTCTGCCTTATTGGGCCTGGGCCTGCGTGTGCGCCAGCCCCTCCTCACCCTTTTGCAGGGGCTCTCAAAACGCTTGCCCTGGATGACCGTATTTGCTCGAATCTCGTGCTCCCCCTTTTTTCTGAAGGACCTGCCCAAAACGGCTAAGTGTCCTGGCCGTTCTTGGCCACCTCCTCCCGTGACCCCAGACTACAGAGGGGACTCTGGGCGGGTCACGGAACACGTGCACGGCAAACGTTCAATGTGGACGGTGCAATGACAAGGCAGGCAACAGGTAGAGATGTATTTAGGCCTTTTCTCATCCTTCGGCACCTTTGGAGGCCGTGCTCGGTTCCGGCCACGGGGGGGGGGGGGCGCTCTCGCTCCACCTCCTTGCCAGAGAGGTCTCTTCGTTCTTAAACTTCCCTCTGAAGTGCCGTGCCCAAAATACCTCCCTGCTTAATGCGGCTCCTATTCATCTTCTCACGTGGCTGTTTCCGATCTGCTAGCTGGGCAAGGGAGCTGGGCTGACGGTCAGGAGCTCACCCTGGGCTGGCTTCGAACTGTCAACCTTTCGTCTGGCAAGATTTACTTCCGCTGCAGCTGGTGATTGACCTCCGGCCCTGTGCTCAAGCGGGCATTAGGCTTGAGTCAGAGCAAGTCTCCAGCTCTCGACTGCGTCCGCGTCCCCAGGGCCCTGCCTCAGTGTGCAGACCCTTGGCAGGCCCCCTTGCCTTGCCACGATGCGAGTGAGGCCCACCTGGCCCAACACGGGGCCTTTACGCTGCGCTGCTTCCAGGCTCCAAGGGAGGCCCAGCAGCCCCTCTCGGCCCCCCTTTCGCCACGTTCACCTGTAAGCTCAGGGTGTGGAGGTGGTGGTGACGTTGTGGTTGTTGTGGTTGTTGTTGTTCCTCCCATGATCCAGTCTATGTTTGCGATATGCTCCCCGCTGCCCCTTCCTTTTCTGAACCCAACGTTGGTTTCGCCAACGCAATAATTTTGTGCCAAACGGAAACGACTTTCACTCAGTCAAGGACGCTAATAACTGCGTTTTGTGCCACTTTGTGAGGCGTGAGCACGACAAGCGAAGGAAAAGCGGCGACACCGTCAACAGCCGTAGAACAAAGAGAACCATTTGTCTCCTCTCATCACCGATCGTGTCAAGCAGCACAATGCGCGCCTTTCCTCAGAAGGAACTGGAAAGGGAGGGAACCACGGCAGGCTTTGGCGTGCTCTGACATGACACCGCGCCGTGTCAAGGCATGAAAGCCTTCCTTTCGCATAATTGCGGGTAATAACTCTGAGAACGTAAACATATGAGCTCTTGCCGCGTGTTCTTCATTCTTGTAAAAGGAAGTGTCCCATCTCCCTGATTCCTCCCTGGGGAGGCAGCCCTCGGGGACAACACAAGCCCCCCTCCCATGTTTACTCCCCACCCACCCACCTCAATTTTGATGCTTCTATCCAGGGCCAGGTGGTGTGGGTCATGAGCGTGAGGCCTTTCCCTCTCTCTCAGGATCCCACCTGAGGGGCTTCCAGTGCATGGGGGGGGGTCTTGCTGGGAAGAAGGAGACCCCTGCCCTTGGACCCAGGGAGGGGCCAGGCTACAAAGGGGGTCAGGGACGAAAGGGGCCCCCTCGCTGCCCCTCAACCAGTCTCCTGCCCTGGAGCAGGCCAGAGAACCTGGGGAGGCCAGTGGGATGCCCAGCCTTGCAGGCCCCTTCTCCCCTCCGCAGCCCCCTCCCCAGGCCAGGCCAGGCCAGGCATTCCAGAACCACCTTGGGAATCGGAGCTGCCAGGCCCAAAAGCAACCCTCACTGGGGGCAATTCCACCGTCAATGTAGCAGAGCGCTCGAAGCACACTTCTTGACCAGCAGAAACCTTCGGGTGGCGGGTCAGGGTGAGCGCCCGTTGAGCAGGATGGCACAGGGTTGCAGGGGCAGGACTTCCGGTTCAAAATTTGCATTCAAGCAAAGGAACACATTCCAGATGGAAAAGGGTCTCAGCGCTCACGAGCTGGCTCAAACTCACATCCTAAGGAAGGTCAAAGGGTAAAGGACAAGGGTCTCCGTGCAGCTACATTTGGCCTGGAGGAAGGCAAAACGCGTCCTCCCTGGAAGGGAGGCAGAAGCAAAGGGAGAAGGGCCACGCGGCCAAAGGCCCGGGGCAATAAGGATGCCTTGAAAGAGGAAGCGACGTCACCCGCCACAGAGGTTCCATGGCTGCATCTCCAGAGCGGGGGGGGTCGTGGCAAGCAAGAAGAGCCAATAACACAAAACCCCTCCTGGGAGAAGCGTGCATAGGGATGGGGGGCCGGGGGGGGGGGGAGGAATCCCTCACTCAAATCCTCTATCTAAGTCTAGCTACTCATTGAGGACTGGAGACTTCTGCCGTCCAGGGGTGAAACCCAGCAAGAGGCCTAGCCTTGCAGACCCCTTCTCCCCTCTGCAGCCCCTCCCCAAGCCAGCCATTACACAATTGGGGGAGGGGGTTTGGGCCGAGAGGGGCCTCCTGGGGCCACTGCTGGGAACGGCTTGAAAAGACCACCAGAGCCCCTGATGTGCCTTGGGGAGGGGGGGGGGTGTCCAAGGCAGGGGCCTCTTGAGGGTGGTCTCCGCCTTGCCATCCTGGGGTCCCTGCCTGAGCCTCCCGCCTGCAGTGGCTTCCTGAGGCCTTGCTCTGGGTTGCTGCTCACACGTTTGCCTGCCTCTCTGCCGTACTGTGAGGGGTTCTGCTGGGGAGGGAGGGAAGGATTCCTTTGGCCCCCTCTTGCCCTTCTCTCCACTGACCGCAGCAGCATGGCCTCCCTCCTCGGCATTTGCCTCACGGCCACTCTCTCCGTTCCATCGTTCGCCTTCCCAAACGCCAGAGATTTACAGCCGCGGGGCCAGAGTGCGCCGTAATCCACTTTGGGCCAACGCTGAAGCAATGAGGCCTTCGACCGCTGCCTTCCCTGCCGTTCCTCACAGCCCTGTTACTTGAGATGCGGGTTGGGGAGGGGGTTGAAGGGAGAGACGGGGGGGGGGGAGGAACCGGAATGGCATTCTGCTGTCCCTCCAAGAGGGGGGAGGGGGCCCTGCCTGGCCCATTCCTTTCTGGAGAGCCTCTCATGCAGGCATGGGCAAACTTTGGCCCTCCCTCCCGCCAGGTGTTTTGGGCTTCCCCTTCCCCCTCGGCCGCTTAAGCAACAGGGCCTGAGGACGTTAGGAATTCTGGGAGTTGGAGTCCAAAACACAAGGAGGGAGGGAGGGAGGGCCCAGGTGTGCCCACAGTCCTATGGGATCTGGTTGCAAGAGGCAACCTTCCTTCCGCGGTCTCTCTGGGGCCGCAAAGGGACCCCGTCCCAGGCCTCCCTCCACCCTGAGGGTCTCCTGCCCCATGCCTCCCTCCCTGGGGCAGAATGCCAGTGCTCACCGCGCCCCCGTTCCCCTCCCCCTTGCAGGCATCGAGTGCCCCCGCGGAGCCCGGAACCTGCCCGGCCTGGTCCAGGAGGGAGAGCCCTTCAGCGAGGAGGCCACGCTCTTCACCAAGGAGCTGGTGCTGCAGAGAGAGGTAGGAGGGCGCCACGCCCCGGCAAGGCAAACCGTGCGCGGGGGGGGGGGGCTTTGTGAAGGTAAGCGCGCAGGGTTGCGTCCTCTTAGGCGGAGGAGGAGGAGAGGGGGTTGGGGTGGGGGGCTTTGTGCTGCGAGAGCCCACCAAGGCCCGGCCTTCCCTGTTCCCGTGTGTTTATGCATCCCTGTTGTGCTCCTGCTCTGTGGCTTTGGTCTGGTCAGCTCCCTCTGTCTCTCTCTCGGCCCATCCGTCTGATTTGCACCCGATGCCTCCATGCCGTCAGGACTGGGCAGGAGGGCATTTCCGTGGTGGTGCCGCTCTCTACCGCATTTCTCCACCCACTCTCATCTCTGCCAGTGGATGGGCCTCACGCGTTGGGACCGGCTACTGAGTGGGGTGGTCACTCTCTTTGGCCCCTGCCATGCTCCCAGTGCTGGCCCTGCCCTGGACGAGAGGACAGTGGGCACTCCACTCTGGACATGCTTCCCTGGGCTGGGCCCGCGTGTAGTCCCCGCTCTCGGAAAGAGGGCCTGAGGAGTGGCAATGGGCGTGCCACGGGCTGAGGCCACGTGGGTGGCTGAGGACAACCTTTTGAAAGGCGGCTGTTGCGTTTCCCGTGCGCCTTGGCATTGAGCTGTGTGCGGCTGTCGCTTGATTTCTCCTGCCTGACCCTGGTGACTCTCCTGCAAATGAGTAAACGAGGGATGGCGGGGAAGCGGAAAGGCAAGCCGTGTCAGAGGCAGGAGCAGGGGGAGCTCCAACAAGGGGTTGGGGGGTGTTTGGACCCTCCCCCGGCTTCTCTGCTGCTCCCCCTCCCTCAATATGTGGCCCCCGGCCTCCCTCTTGGTCTGAAGGGGGTCTGGGGAGTGGGGCATGGAGGGGCCACACCCGCTGGACCCGCTTTCCGTAGGGAGCTGTCCCCTGGCCTCCCCTCGGGCCCCTCTCCTCTCCTTCGTCGCCGCTTCCTGGGGCCTTTCCAACTGAAATGGGGTCACCCCAAGGCTCCTGGCAGGCCTGCCCCCTTCAACTGTGCTTTTCCTACATGCTGGCGCGTTGGGCGAGGTGGCCCCTGTGGCTCCTTCCAGTCCTATGATTCCATGATCTTGGCATTCTGTGCAAGGGACGCCTGTGGGTGAGGCAGAGCAGTGCTGGGTCACCGTTGCTCTTGCAGGGGGCAGGTTTCCCTCCGGACTCTGTCCCTCCCGGTCACCTGCCCTGGGCACAAGCCGGGAGAAGTGGGGGAAGCCATGGGAGGTGGCCTGGCTGCACGTGGGGAGCACCAGGCCTGTTGGGACTGAGTGGGGGGGGGGGGGGCTTTGCTGAAGGACTCATCCCCCCCATCGTTTCCTTACAGTGGCCTAATCACAGGCCTGGTGCAGAAGTGCCCCACCCTCCTTGGTACACCCCCCTCCCACGAGGCTCTGCTGGGCGGGTTTCCTTGGCAAAGCCCCCGCGGCCCCTCCTCCGCTGTGCGGCATGAAGGCTGGACATGGCTCCGCCACTGCTGCCCTTCAGGACCCCCATCCTGGCAGGCAGTGGGGAGGAGAGGGGTGCTGTGGGGCAAAGGCCGGCCATCCCTCCCAGCCGCAGAGCAAAGGAGTGGGCAGAGGCTGGCCCTCGGGAGAGGGGTCTGCTCCGCGGCAGCCGTGTTGCTTCTGCACGTGGAGAGGGACCCGCGGAAAAGGCTTTTGCCCCGAGGAGCTCCTGCCCTTTGCCTCTACCCATCGGGCGGGGGGTCCTGTTCCGCCCTGCTTTGGCCTTTTGGGGTGGTTTTGGGGTGGGTGGTGTCCATGTTTGTTTGTGTGGGCAGGAAGCCCGGGCCCTGGCCTTGGAGCCCCTCCTCTCCCTCTCTGTCCTTGTGGGTCGGGAGCCCCCCTCCCTTGCAAGAGGGTGGGGGCAGGGTCTGAAAGGTGGCTGGGGGCTGCTGGGCGCTTCCCTGGCTGGGGCCGCTGTGTGTGTGTGTGTGTGTGTGTGTGTGTGTGTCTCACCCCCGTGCACTTGGCCTAATGAGGCTGTGATTCATAATTGCCAGCGGAGGAGTGCAGATGCCCTCGGAGGAGGAGGAGGGGGAGGAGGGAAAGCCAGGCTCCGCGGGCTCCTTCCCCTCCGGCCCTTCCGCCTCCTGAGTTGAGCTGCCCAGCGCACACCGCACAGAGGCAGGCTCAGGGGGGGCTGCAGTGGCGCCGGGCCTCTCCGCTGGGGGCCGAGGGGGCCCAGGAGCCGCCTGGAGGGTCCCTTCCGGCCAGCGAGGGAGGGGGGGCTCTTTGTGGGAGGGAGGCCGTTCTTGAGGGCAGCGCTTCTAGTGCTGGGTTGGGGCCCCAGGTTAGACGCGGATGGGGAGAAGGACGTGGACGGCGCAGGAACCAAGGAGTGGAAGGACACTCAGCTGGGATGAGCGGCTGGAGGCGGGGTGGCCTTTGACCTTTGGTGCCTCTACACGAGCGCACAGAGCGTGGGAAAGGAACAAGAAGGACTTGAACTCTTAACACAAGAGACCAAAGCCATATCCTTGGCGTCTCTGAAGCCTCGTGGGGCGAGTCCCGTGACCGGAGTGCCGTCATCGAGGGGTGCGGCCTATTTCAGAAAACGAGACCCAGCAGGAAGGGAGGGGGGGGGGGGGAGGGGGGTGTCGCCGTGCATCAAGGATGCTGTTGGCACCTGCGAGGCCGCTGTCCGTGGTGTCAATCCTGGAAGCCTGGCTGAGAGCACCAGAGTAACCATGGAGGGGAAACCAGGGGCTGTCCTTGCGAGGGTCAGCGGCAGGCCTCCCAAGCCAGGCCGTGGGCCGGCGTGAAGCCTTCCGTGGACGGCAGGAGACTGGACGTGCAGACGGAAGAGGCGGAGTGGTGATGGGGGATTTCAACCACTCTGATATGGATTGGGAAGCAAACCCGGCCAAGAGTCCGAAGCCCAACCCATTCCTCACGGGCTTTGCGGGCCATTTTATTGTGCGGAAGTTGGAAGACGCAGCAAGGGGGTCAGCGATTCCGGACCTCACCTCACCAACACGGAGGATCGGGTCAACAGAGGGGAAGCGGCGGGAGTGACCGTGCTCTCCTGGAGATTGGGAGGCAAGGGAAGTCAGGCGCGCCTTCTAGACTTTGGCCGCGCTGACTTCAGGGCATTTAGGGAAATACGAAGAAGGAGGAGGAGGAGGAGGAGGAGGGAGCAGAGACCGCGGCACGGAGCCACAGGTGCAAGTGGAAGGAAAAGAGGTTCCACCTGAATATTCGGGAAAACCTTCTGAGGGCCAAAGCTGTCCGACGGTCAAACCAGCTGCCCCCTTGGAGTCTAGTGGCGCCTCCTTCCTTCCTTCCTTCCTTCCTTCCTTCCTTCCTTCCTTCCTTCCTTCCCTGGGGAGCCCAGGAAGCAGAGGACGGACCTGGGGGCCCCTTCCTGGCAGAGACGGGGCTGGGCTGGGGGCCCTGGGGTTCCTTCCAACCCGGGGATGCTAGGATTCCGCGAGGCCGAGGCCGCCTTCCGGGTGCCTCCTCTCTGCCTGGGGGCCTTTCTCCTTCCGGCTCTTTCCCCGGAGCGGGAGGTGGGCTCCTTCCCGTCCTTTCCTTCTTTCCTTCCTTCCTTCCGTCCGCCTTGCCGCTGCCTCAGTGAGTCACCAGCAGATGATGGCTGGGGATGGCTGCCGCTGCAGCAATAAGGTCGGATCTGTGTTGCAAGTGGGGGGGGGAGCTCCCTCCCTCCCATTGGTTCTTCAGCCTGGATTGGCTCCCAGAGTCTTCCATCAAACCCCCCCCCCGCTGTCATCTTGGGGAGGGGGAGAAGTTGGGGACGTTGTAGCCCTCGCTGCGGCCATTCTGGCTGAGAGGCCCCTTCCTGCTTCTCTGTGCATTTGTCTCTTTGCCTTGGGGGTGGGGTGGGGGGGTGGGCAGGCATGCCTGGGAGTGGCTTGGCTGCCTGGGGACCCCGAGTGCCGCCCCCACCCGCACCCCCTGGTTGGCAGGAGCGCCAGGCTGAGCTTGCAGAACAGGGAGGCTGGCTTTGCTTGCATCAGCGAGAGGCAGAGTTGCCTGGCCTGGATTGGAGCCGCACAGAAGCCCTGCCTGTGCAAATCTGCCTTGGGGGGGGGGGGGCTTCCCAAAGGCCCGAAGGAGCAGAGTCACGTGCCTTCGCCGCCTCCCTCCACACCCCAAGGGCACCTGGCTCCGGCCCTCAAGGAAGGGAGACTTGCTGCTCATGCAAAAGTAGCGACACAATGCACGCTGCATCGAGGCGAGCCCCACGGGCCCCTGGTGAGGATGCCCGCCCTGCCTGAGGCTTGACTGGGCAAGTGTCCTGGTGGGTGACCCCTCACTGCCAGGCTGGCTGGCCGGCCCCTTCCCTGGGGTGGTTATAGTGGCCCTTTGGGGGCTCTTCCTGGGTTCCCCCTTCTGACCTCTTCACCCTCTTCTTCTCCATTGTGGGGCTGGGGGGGGGGCTGCCACCCCTCCGGCGGCCCCCTCCGCTTGCCGGGCCCTGCGCCCTGGGCTTCGTGGGGACAAAGGCGCTGCCAGCCTCGCTCCCTCGTGGGCTTCTCTCCTCCGAACCTCCTCCTCGTCCTTGCTGGACCAGCGCTCTCTGAGGAAGCCCCCGAGTGGCCCCTTCTGGCTCCTGGAACATGGATTTGGGGCCAAAAGTCATGTCCATGCAGGGCGGCCACGGCTGCTCTGCCTGTTTAGCCTGGTGCTTTGGCCATGGCCCCTTCAGCTGACCGCTGACCAGGGCCAGAGGGGCAGCAGAGCGTGGGGCTTTGGCGCAGCTCTGCTTCTTTGTGGCTGGATTCCCTGCTGCCCGCTCCTTCCCTCCGAGGCCCAGGGCGGCGCTTTTAAATGGCGGATCCTCGTAGTAGTAGTAGTAATAATAGTAATCCCGGCACTTAGCCTTTGCCGCCGGGTCAGCAGCTTGGCCGCACTTTTGCAGCCGGGTTTTATCTCCTCCTCGGGGCTCTTTTTAGATTCTCTGAGCTGACCTTCAGCAAGAGGCCTCCAAGGAAGGCAGTGGTGGGGGGTGGTCAAGGAGGTCAAGGAGGACCTGAAGACACGCAGGAAAGGACAAGCCTTCGTGCCGCCCCCCCCCCCCCATCCCGTGCGTCTCTCTGGGTGGGGGTGGGCTTTTGCCCAAGTGCTGATGAAAGCTCCCCCCACTTCCCTCCAGAGGAAACCTTGCTTGAGTGGACAGAAGGCACAGGCAGGAAGCGCCTGCTGGGGTGAGGACGTAGAGTTGGAAGGGGCCGCACGGCCATCCAGTCCAGCCCCCGGCCAGGCCGGAAAGAGAAGGTGCCGGCCCTTGCACCCAGAAAGGAGTTCCTCAGGGGTGGGAGTTCCTCAAAGGGGAGGGGCTTCAGGCACAACGGCAAGCGGGGCAACAAGGAGAAAATGCGTCAGAGGAGAAGCCTCCTCGAGAGACCCCTCAAGCTGGACCTGCGAAGACCCTCCTCAACTGAGCTAAGGTTTCAAAGGGACATACATGCGCAAGACGTCATGGAACCATGGGTTCAAATGACAGGGAAGGATCTCCCACTGAACATTAGGAAGTACTTCCTGATTGTAAGAGCTGTTCAACTGTGGAACTCTTTGCCTCAGAATCTGGTGGAGGTTCCTTCCATCATCATTATCATCTATATCCCACCTCATCTCTCCAATGGGGACTCATTGACCTTCCTTGGAGGCTATTAAACGGGCTGGATGGCCATCTCTCGGGGCTGTTTCGATTGTGCTTTTCCTGCCTGCCTGAAGGGGGTTGGACTGGGTGGTCCCTGCAAGGGGGGGGGCTGAGGGGAGAGAGCCAGGCAGCCCCTCCTCTGCTGACTCCCCTCCCCAAAAGGCTGCCCTCAAATGGTCACCATGGCTTGTGCCCCCTCCCCACCCTCCAGACCCCCCCCCCCAAGGAAGGAGAATACCCCCCTCGCTCCCTCCCCCCACCCCGGGTCCCATGCCCGGCGCCTGCAATGTGTCCGGCCTCGTTGGGAGGCGTTGGGCAGATCAATACCAATTCACCCTTTTCCCTTTATTGATCAAAGTGACTCAGAGAGAAATAGTGGGCCGTGCCTGGCCATTCATCACAACGCGCTGGGCAGTTCTGTCTTCCTTCGGAGGCCCCTCCCTCCCACTGCCCAGGGGGGGGGCTGCCCACTCTTGGTGGTCCATGCTCTCCTTGGAGGGCAGCCCCTGCTGCAGGGAGGGTCCAGACCTTCGGCCCCTCTCCTCTGGCGGCTGGAGGAGTCCAAGTGGAGCTCCATGCCCGGATGCCACCTCCCTAGGGTCTGATTGGCAAGGCTGGCCGTGGAGGCCGCAGGAAGGCAGGAGTCCTTCGCATCCCTTACGGGGATCCTGCTCCTCCTTTCCCCAAACCGGAAACCCTTGGAGGGGAGGGTGCAACCCTGACATGCCTGCTGAGAACCATGGGGGACATCTTGGGCAGCCCCATTCTGCCCAGAAGGAATGCACGCCCACCCAAACCGGACTCCCACCCACCGGACTCTGGGGATGCCCACCCGCCCTCTCTTCTGGGCTTGGCCTTTCCCAGGCTAGACTCCCCCAGCTCCTTCCGCTGTGACTCAGAGCGATTCAGATCTTGGGCCATTTCCGTGGCCCTTCCCTGGGTGCCTTTCAGTCTGCCAATGGCCTCGTTCGCCTCCTTCGGGGCTGGGACCCTGCACCTTGTGGATGGGAAGCTTCCCACCCGTGTGCAAATCACCCCCTCTCGGGCAGATGGCAAGCCACATAATCTCAGCAGACAGGAAGCCAAACCCAAGGTCACAACAACATCTGTTAGAGAACTCCGATATGCTGATGGCAACGTAGTCTGTGCGCGCACAGGAGAAGACTTACAGGCCACTCCGAAGCCCTTTGTAGGAGCAGACGGGAAGCTCGGCCTCCCACTGGACATTGAGGAAACCAAAGTGCTCTCCCAGCAGAAGTCACCGGCCAGTCCCTCTCGAGTGCCAGAAACACAGCTTGGTGGTGTCACGTTAGAAAACGTGGGCCCTTTCCACTCCCTCGGCAGCCGCCTCTGCCCAAAACCCAGCACTGACGCTGAAAGACGGCACCGCCCGAGCTCTGCGAGTGCAGCATCCTTCCGAATGAAGCCGAGGGTGTTTGAGGGCCGGGACATCCGTTGGGAGGCCGAGGGGCTGGATGATACAGCCATTCCCCTCCCAACCCTGCTCTGCGCCTGTGAGACGTGGACCGTCTACAAGCGTCACACTCAACTCCTGGAACGATCCCATCCGCGCTGCCTCCGGGAAACCCTGCAAATCTCTTGGGAAGAAGCCACGCGGGGAAAGGTGAGCGTGCCGGAAGAAGGAGCAAATTCCGCCAGCATTGAAGCCATGCTCCTCCGCCACCAACTCCGCTGGACTGGCCACGTTGCCCGGATGCCCAAAGATCACCGTTGCCTCCCAAAGCAGTTACTCTACTCCCAACTCAGGAACAGGAAACATAATGTCCGTGGACAGGGAAAGAGATTGGAAGGTGGGCTCAAAGCAAACCTTGCAGACTGTGGCATGGGCACAGGGAGAACGGGGAGACCCTGGCCCTTGAGCGCTCTAACTGGAGGTCAGCTGTGACCAGCGGTGCTGCAGAACGCAAAGAGGTACGAGTGGAGGGTGAAAGGGAGAAACGTGCCAAGAGGAAGGAGGTGTGTCCAGTCAGCCCTGACCGGGACTGCGTTCCACCTGGAAACCGATGCTCTCACTGCGAAAGGACACGCGGAGGCCCTACAGCCAGCTATGGAGCCACCGCCAAGACTCTATGCGTGGAAGGCCACCATTCTCAGCCACGAGGGACTGCCTGCAATGATGCTCACTCACCTGTGGCATCCGGAACTGGACACAGACTTCTGGGTGACTGAAGCAGGAGAGGGGGGGGGGGCTCCTCCTTCCCTGCTGGCTCCTGTTAATGCAGCCTAGAATTACACGGCATGTTTGGGCAGCAGGACTGGGCGCCTCTCCTGCTGAGCCCGTGCCTTGACCAGGGCCTTTACCTGACCGCAAGTGCGCCTCGATGCTGCTTCCAAGAGGAGTGAGTTCTCCTTGCCTTTGGCCGCCTCCATGGGGGTCCCGGCCACGCAGCCCAGAGCCCAGATCTGGGAGGAGCCCCACCCAAGGCCCAAGGGCAGCTGCAGGGCTCCCCACAGCATCCTGGAAGGCCTGTCCTGGGGTCACCCCGACTGCCCTGAAGAGGAAGGCCAAGGCAGCAACTGGACCCCACGAACCCCGTGCCAAGCAAGGCAGGCCAGGCGCAAGGGCCCCGCCTCAGCAACCTTGGGGAAGCCGCTTGCCTGCCTCATGCACGTGGCAGCTTGGCCCTCGGGGTCTGAGCCCTAGCAAAGAAGGCCCTTGGAGAGAGATGCTGGACTCCTTCTTGTGGCCCCTGCTGCCCCTTCACCTGGGCACGATCCCTGCAAGGAGGAATGGCTGCCGGAGCCACAGGTGGTGTGCCCGCTCTGAGCATCTCTCTCTTCTTGTTGTGGCGCGGAGGCGTCAGGGATCCGTCTCGCGCGGCTCAGGAGGCGGTGTGACAGCTGATTCCGCCGGAGAAGTTGGAGAGGAGGAAGAGCACGAGATAGGTAGGGTGGATAGGCGGACGGGCAGCGGGAGGGGCGGACGGGCACAGGTGGCGGCCTCGCTGGCCCTCCTCTCTGTCCGTCTCCTGGGATGGCAGAGCCCTGCAGGGGAGGAGGAGGCCCCTGAGAGCCGGGAAATGGACCCACACCCTTACCCAGCCTCATGGGGGGGGGGGGGGAGATGGGGTGCAGCAAGGAAGGCAGGAGACAAAGGGCCCAGGGGAGGAAGCCGGACGGCGGTGCCCCCACCGGAAGCAGGCAGCGGGCAGCCACGACCCCCCGTTCCGACCCTGGACCAGAAGCCTGGTCTTAAGAGGAGCTTAGCACAGGCCGAAAGCTGGGGCCAATTGGGTGGGTCAGCTAGGCCAGTAGCCCTTTCCACAGTGGCCGGCCGATGGCTGAAGGAATGCCCAGGGAAGGAAGGAAGGGAGGAGGGACCTCGCGCTCTGCAACAGCCGCCTAGTAGGGGCTCCCAAAGCGGAAAGATTGGGTATTACGATTGGCATCCATGGCCAACCCCCGCCCCCCACTAATGGCTCAGCTGCTTGAATTTGGAGTGACCAGGCCCACCTAGAGAGGGGCAGCTGTCCTGACTTAAAAATAATACCCCCCTCCCGAACTATCGGGGGGGGGGCTTAGCAGACTGCGAGGTGCCCGTTGACCCTCCACCTTGCCCTGCCATTGTGGGATGTGCTGGCGCTGCCCAGCCTTTTCCTCAAGGCTTAATTTCACACACCCCTCCCCCAGCTCATTTTAAGAGCCTCGTCTGGTAAGAGAGGAGGGGGCTTCTGCTAGGTCGCTCCCCCAGACGCCATGCCCCCTTCTTCTGGGGCCGTAGGCCTTCCTTCAGCAGAGGCGCCCTGGCCAGGGATGGCCTTTCCCCGAACTGGGTCTCCCTTCCAGCCCTCTCTTTTGCTGGAACCGGGCGCCAGGGAAGGAGAGGGAGGGCTCCACTGGGGACCACCTGGGCCGGCGGGGGGCTCCCAGCCTGTGGAAGCCGGGCCCTCGGTCCTCCTGCCCCATTGGCCTCCTCCTCCCTCCCTTCCCTGCGGGGCCTCTTTGCCCTTGGCCCCTCCGCTTGCTCGCCAGGTGTGGCAAAGGCTCTGTGCGGAGGCTGAGCCACGGTCCTTCCTCTGGCCTGGGCAGTGGGCTCCAGGTGGGAAGTGGCCGCTTTCAAGACCCCCGGCTGAGCGGCCAAGGGGGATTCCCGGAGGGGCCCAGGCAGGAGGTGTTTGCCCCGTCCCCCGTCCCAGGAGTTGGGGTGTGGACTGAGGCATACGTGCCCAGGTGGGGAAGGAGGCCCCTCTGGATTGTGCCGACTCCCCCATTCTCCCCCCGCAGTCACCCCCAAACCCAGCGTTGCCAAGGCAATAATCCCAACTCCCACCTGGCGGGCGGAATTAGCTCCTTGCTTCGTTACCTGAGAAACCCGGCAGCTGCGGAGGGGCGCGCTCAAGGCCGGGCAAACGCTGGCGGCAGCAGAATCAGCAGCAGCAGCCACCATCTTGAGCATCTCCCTTGGGGGGTAGCACTGGTTTGGGGGGGCACAAAGGGGGGTGGAGGCTCCCTGGGGCCCAGAGAGGGGGCTTAGGTACCCCTTCGCTCTGGGCAGGAAGCCAGAGGGTCAGCCGTGGGGCCTGGTGGCCTTTCTTCATGGTCCCCGGTGCATCGATCTTCCCGGCAGGAGGCAGCAGTGGCTGGCGGCTTCCCACTTGTGAGAGAGGAGAGGATCGGTGAGGCGGAGGTCTTGGAGGTCTTTAATCAGCAGCTGAATGAATGCCCATCTGTTGGGAGGGCTTGGGTGGTGCCCTCCCGCTGCTGCTTCCAACCCTCGGGCGCTGAAGCGCACTGGCGCCGGTGCCTGCCCTCCACCCTGGCTCTCATGCAAAGCACCGCCCAGGCATCCTAGGCTCCTACAATCCTCGAGCTGAAGAGACCACGTGGGCCCTGCAGGGAAAGCACCATCAAGGCACCCCTGACAGATGGCCATGCAGCCTCTGTTTAAAGGTTTCCAAGGAAGAAGGAGCTTCCATGGCACTCACTCCAAGGCAGAGAGTTCCACTGCAGAACAGTTCTTCTTACCACCAGGAAGTTCTTTCTCCGTGTTCACTTGGCTCCATGGCTCTCTTGAGTCCCAGCAGCCTCCAGGGCAGCAGGAAGGAAGCCCCCTCCCTTTTCCTGGGGACCTCCTTTCACCTCTGGATCACCCCGGCCCTCCCCCTGCCTCCTCTCCATCTTCTCTTCTCCAGGCGCTTCTCAGAGCGGGACCGCTGCTGCGTGTGAGGGAGGGAGCCCAGCGGGGCTGCCACACGCAGAGGACACGCAGCTGCGCTCCAGGAGGGGGGGGGGAGGGAGGGAGAGGGGGCCCTTCTCATTTGGGAAAAGGAGGCTCCCTCTGCCGCTTACGTAATCTCTTATCCACAGCTGACTGCCTGCCTGGCTGCCGGTGGGGAGCTGTGACCTCTTGGCCACCCCAAATGACCTCTGGGGCACAATGGCCCTGGTAGCAGAGGGCATGGGTTGCTGGTAGATGGGACCTCCGGTGGAGCCGGGACAGTTCCTGGAGCTCCGCCGCCCTGGGCTGGCCAACAGGGCCTTGGCGACCACAGCCTTTGCCCTCGGAGTGCCTCCCCCCGGGAGAGAGCCTGCCTTGGACTCCATGGGGATGGGTGCTGGGCCGGAGAGGGAGCTCAGCGTGGCCGTAGTCCACGTCCACATCTGTGGGGCTGTGTGTGAACCCACCTCAGGCAGCCCTTTGGGCTTCTGGCCATCGGTGGGCCTTGGCTTGGCCCTGTTGGCACTTGGTTGAAATGTTGGGAAGGACCGGCTGGGAGGAGGCCTTGGGACTGGGGGGGGGGGTGTCTTGGCACCAGGAGCTCTTCGGTGTGTATGGCCGGTCCTCGGGGCCAATGGGGCCCTCGTCTTTAGGCCTCCTCCCAGCCCCCCGGGGCACCTGGGCCCTCAGGCCCCTCCCTCACCATGGAGCCAAAGGAGCCAGGAGGCGCCTCACAGGGAGGGCGTTGTCATGGAAGACAGGTGGTGCGCCATGACCCCAGGGCGCTTGCTGCGTGACGCCCCAACTCTGCCCTTGCATCGTGGTGGGAAAACCCACCCGTGGAATCAGAACCAGAGATCTTCTGCCACTCTCCCCTCCCTCCCTCGGTCATCCCAAGGATGTGAAGCAAAGGAGGGCCTCAAAGGGAGGCTGCATCGGTGTGTAGGAGAAACCTTGTGCACGGGGAGGGGGCCTCGGCATCAACAGAGTTCCAGCCTTGCACAATTGCAGGGGGGTGCATGGCTGGTCCAATGATGGTTGGTGTCTGGTTGCACACACAACATCACACTAGGCTGGAGTGACGACATCTGGAGGGTCAGCCCACTCCCCTGGCAGCAGAGGCACCAGGAAGGCAGGTGGGCAGTGTGGTGGTTGCAGCGGGGGGGGGGGCAGTAGAGCGACCCCTGGTCGGCCACTCTGTGCGGGGAGTCGTGGGGCTTGGTCCTCCAGTCTTGGGTGATTGGCCCCTTGGCCTCCCCCCGCCCTGGGCACCAACCTCCATGCGGTCACTCAGGGTCCAGTTGTGCACCCCCAGCCCCCCTAGAGTTGGAGGGTGCCCCCAAAGGCCACCCAGGCTGACCCAGCCCAGCTGCCTCCTGCCAAGCAGGGAGGCCCCACCCTGGCCCTCCCTCCGGCCAGAGGGGCATTCCTCATCCATCCTCTGCCTAAGCCCCCCCTGCAGGCCGGCCGGCCGGCCGGCCGGCGCATGTTCCTCTGCCGAAGAGCCCTTCTTACCGCCAGGGAGTTCTTCCTCTTCCTGATGTCTCGCTGGAATCTCTCTTCCTGCCTTGCAATCCGTGGCTCCGTGTTTTGATGCCGATGCCTCCCACGGAGGGAGCCCACGAGCGCAGCTTCCCCCTGGGCAGCCAAAGGCAAGAGGCCCCGTCCTCGTTCGGCCGCCGGGAGGAGCAGCAGGAGGGCCAGGACCAGGGGCTGGCGGTGCTCCATGCTCCCTTCTCACAGGCCCCTCCCTGTCTTCATGGGGTGTGGGGGGGGGGTTGCCTCTCTTTTTGGTTGGGAGGCGCATGTGAGCGCCAGGGCCCTGCCTCCCCCTCTCCTCCTCTGGTGCTCACAGCAGGATATGTGTGTGCGTGCGCGCGTGTGCACATGGGTGCCCTGGGAGCGTTCCCTGCCCCTTCTCTTCCGCCAGCATCTGTGGCAGTTGGGTGCCGCGGGAGAGGGCTGTGCGCTGCACACACACTTTGGGGTCCAGCTGCCGCTGCTGATGCTCTTGCGGCACAACTGCACATCGCAAGCACTAATGAAAGCTTTGTGCTCTTCCTCGCAGGCCTCCCATCCCGCCGCCAGCCACACACATGCTGCGCGCCATGGAGCGCAGGGCCCGTGCCCCTCACCATGGAGCTCCTCCACCACCCAAGCCACTTCCTCCCACACTTGGGGGCAGCTGTGCCCTTGGCAATGGCCACCTGGGAGGGAAGGAGGGAGGGAGGAGAGAGAAAGGCCCGTGCTGGACCCCTTGTCTCCCCCAACTCACACCCCCCAAGAGGAGGGCCCCCAGGCGCCCTGGTCTCTAGGGCTGAAGTGGATCACTGAACCCTAGAGTTGGAGGAGACCCCTAAAGGCCATCCAGCCTGACCTCTTTCTGACCCAACCCAAGCCCCCCCCCCCAAACAGATGGCCACCCAGCCTCTGCTTTAGACCCTCTGCAGGAGGAAGGAGGCTGCGTTGGGGTCGAAGGGCGTCCATATCCTGTCAGGCGGTTCTTCTATTTGGATCCGAGGTTCCGTTGTCTCTTGCCTGCGGGCTTGCATGGTGGTGGGACGGGCAGCGAGGGGGGCAGGAGGAGGGTCATGGCCTGGCCTGGCGGGTGCCCATGTCTCCTGCCTAGGGCTAGGCTGGCGGGCTGACCTTCCGTGCGGCCCCTTTGTTGTGTGCACAGCATGATGGTGGCTCCCCCCCATTTATGAGGTCATGGGGGCCACAGAAAGCGCCCCCCCCCGCAGTGTACTGCCCCCTTGACATCAGGAGGCCCCCTCCCTCCCTCGCTCACCTCTGCCTGCCTTTCAGGAAGGGAGGGGCCCCTTGCCTTCTAGCAACACCCCCTCCCCATTAATCCCATTGGACTCCCAGTAATCTCTACTGTCTTTGCGTATTAAGTCAAAGCTTTTGCCTCCGGAGTGAATTATGCAAAGGACGCGGGTGCTGACTGCGCACAATTCCATCCCTGCCTGCCTGCCTGGTGGGGGGGGGGGCTTGGCTTGGAGGGGGAGGCACTGCTGACCCCAGGCCCAGGGAACCCTGCCCTCGCAGCATGCCTGTGTGTGTGTGCGCGTGCGGGGGCGTCCCCTTGTCTCCCCCAGTGCCTTCCCTGAGGAGGGGCCCATTGCGGGGGGGGGGTGCTCCCTCCTGGACACCCAGGCCAGTTTGGAGCAAGACCTGCCTCTCATTAACCGCTCATTAGCACTTTGTGAAGAGTGGTGCCAGCTCATTACGATACGAAACGGGGAGGGGGCTGGTCTTCTTCGCACGTTGGCACGTGGACCAGGGTGCTCGTTAGCAGCCCTGGATTAATATTTATATTGCTGCTAATTACAGCTCCGCATTATGTCGACTGGGCGCTGAGAGTCGTACGCGGGACTGGGCCGCTCTCGAGCCCCCGGGTTGGGGCCGCCAGGAGCACTGGGCCTGGAAGTGGCCACCACTGGCTGGAGAGTGTGGTTGTGTGCGTGTTTGTATGGGGTGGGGCGGGGTGGGGGTCCTCCCCAATGCTGTGCTTGCAGGGGGCCGCCATGCCATGCCATACCACCTTTCCTTCCATACCATACCATACCATTCCTTCCTGTCACATCTTTCCATCCCATCCCATCTTCCCTTTCATTCCTTCCCATTCCATCTTTCCTTCCTTCCAGTCTTCCTTTCCTTTCCTTCATTCCTACCATACCATACAATCCTTTCTTCCCATCACATCTTTCATTCCTCCCTGCCTCCATTTCTTTCTTTCCTTCCTTCTATCCATCCATCCATCCATAGTTTTCCCTCCCTCCCTCTTTCCTTTCTTCCCTCCCTCCCATCTTTCCTTCCTTCCTTCCTTCCTTCCTTCCTTCCTTCCTTCCTCCTTTGAGAGGGCGTTCAGCTGAGAACTGTTAGATTGTCAATTGTTTTAGGTGCTTATTTATTTATTTATGTGAAACTTCTGCCCCCCCCCCCCGACCTTCTGGCCTCCAAAGGGGGGCTCAGGCCAGCTTTTTGGTGTCCGATATTGAGACATTTTCAGATGTCCAGGCATTCAGCTGGTGTTTCACTGTAAATGGCCCAGAGCCAACTGGGATTGGAGATTAATAAGTCCCAAAATAAATAAATAAATAATAAATAAAATCTCCTCTCCCCCTCCCCCCCCTTTGCATGCCGGTCGCCTCCTTCAGTCCCTTCCCAGGCCTTTCTCATTGGGGTGGGCAGGGAGGAAGGGCTTCGGGGAAAGGAAGCCCAAGAGGAGGAGGAGGAGGGGGGCACGGGCTTCCTCGCTGGGAGGGGAAGAGGGCGCTCTGCCTGGGCTGAGGGGGCCTGGGGGGAGCCCACCGCCTGGGAGTAGCTGGGTTCCCCTCTTTGCTCACTGCTGCCCGGGGGTGGGGGGGCTTCTTCTTTGTGCCGCCGGGGGACCTTGAAGCCACGTCAGGAGGGAAGGAGGGTCCCGACTGGCCTTCTCTGGCTGCACAGCAACAGCCCCCCTCCCTCTCTCTGTCTCCCCATCGCCCCCTCCGCCCCCGCTTCCTCCACAAACACACACCAGGCGTTGGTTTTAAAGGCCAAGATGGGAGCGGGGGAGCGGCTTCGTTGTTTGGGCCCCAAATGGCGAGCAGGCGGGCGGGTGGCCGAGTGGGCAGGCAGGTGCTGGGGACAGGTGCAAGGCAAGAGCCAGGCCTCCGTGCCCAACCCTGGCAGGATAGAATCACACAGTCCTGGAGTTGGAAGAGACCCTCAAAAGCCACCCAGCCCAACCACCAGAGCTCCCCCGGCAGTTGTCTCGAGGCCTCCAAAGAAGGAGCTTCCACCAAACTCCCGGGCGGGCGAGAGTTCCACTGCTGAACAGCTCTTCTTGCCGCTAGTCCTGTTCAGGTGGAACCTCCTCCTCCTCCTCCTCAGCCTGTCGTTGAAGCCGTGGCTCCTCCCTTGGGTCCGAGGGCAGAGAAAGGAAGCCTGCTCTTCCTGCCTCTTCTGGACCGGCAGGGGACATTACGGGCGGGGCCCCAAAGGGCCACCCTCCTGCAGGCCCCCCAGCATGGCCGCCTGGCCTGGCCTGCCCAGGAGCCCTGGGAAGGGAGCAGAGGGGCCCCTTTCCAAGGGGAGGGCCTTGGGCCAGGAACCCCGTCTTCCCCTCCATCCCTCCTGCCCCCCAGGCTGACCCCCCCCCTTACACACTGAAGAAGTTGTGTTTGCCCCAAAAGGGTGAAGACACGACCTCTCAGGAGGCCTGATTGGGGGAAGGGCGCTGCCCCCATTGCAAGGTCTGGGCTGTGGGTGGGTGTGGGTGTGGGTGAGAGAGAAGGCCGTGGGGCTTGGTCGGGTGGGAAAGGGGAGCCCAGCCTGCCTTCCTTCCTTCAGGGCCCTTTGGGAGCCGGCGGGGTCTGCAGGGCCCCTCCTTTGAAGGCCTTCCCGCCTGCTTCCCAAGGTGCTGACCAGCCTCGGCTGCCTCTGCCAGTCCCAACCAGCGCAGGCGGCCCCTTGAATCCGGTGGCCCGCTTGCCCTTTGGCTTGCCATGAACTGCCCGCAGGCCCATCCGGCAGGCCAGGGCTTGCAGGGAGGGCAAGGAGGAAGCCCTGCTGAGAAAGCCAAACTGGGCTGCTGGCTTGGGAGATCTCTGGGGCCGAAGAAGCCACAGGAGGGGCCCGCCTGGACGCCCCCCCCCTTCTCATACTCATTGTGTGGGAAACGCCACCCGATTTCTCCTGCCTGAAGGAGACACCAAAGTGCAGCAGCTCACCCAAACCGGTGGTTGCAACCAAAGCAACCCACTCACCTCATCCTAGGTAGGTAGGTAGGTAGGTAGGTAGGAAGGAAGGAAGGAAGGAAGGAAGGAAGGAAGGAAGGAAGGAAGGAAGGAAGGAAGGGAAGGCTGAGAGGAGACAAGAGGTATACATATGTGAGAGGAAGCCATTGGGAGCAGGCTTCCTTTCGGCTGCCCTGGAGACCAGGACGCAATGGAGCCATGTCTTCAAACTGAGATTCCACCTGAACATGAGGAAGAACTTCCTGGCTGTGAGAGCTGTTCTGCTGTGGAACTCTCTGCTGTGAGGGAGTGTGGTGGAGGCTCCTTCTGTGGAGGCCTTGAAGCAGAGGCTGGATGGCCATCTGTGGGGGGGGGGGAGGTTTTTTTTAAGGTGATTGTCCTGCTTCTAGGCAGAATGGGGTTGGGCTGGAGGATGGCCCACCGGGTCCCTTCCAACTCTTCTAGGAAGGAGTCTATGGTTCTAAGGAAGGGAGGGAGAAGCCAAGTTGGGGCACAATTCCCTAGAGAGGCCTGCAAGGCTCAGGTCCAGTCAACCACCTTCCCTGGCAGAGGTCAAGGGGCGGGGCTTCCCTCCACCTTTACTGTTTACCTGGCAGAGACCGGCCTTCTCCGTGCCCCTTCCTTCCTTCCTTCCTTCCTTCCTTCCTTCCTTCCTTCCTTCCTTCCTTCCTTCCTTCCTTCCTTCCTTCCTTCCTTCCCCGGGAATGGGTTCACTGGACTCCCCCCCCCCCCCAATTTGGCCTTCTCAATCCTTTCCACCGGCTTTAATGCTCTGGGAGTGAGGCTACTTTGTCACTTGTGTGCGCTGTGCTTGTGGAGGCATGTCCACTTTAACCCAAAACGGAGCCAATGTGGGACATAGACGTCTCGACTTGTAGGGGTGGAGCTTACCCCTCTTGGCAAAGGGGGTGCCAAGGGGTGGGAGATAGTGGAGAATGGGTTCAATTTAGGGGAGCCACCGGCCAAAGTGGGCAGAAGGGGAGGAGTGCAAGCAGTGGTGGCCTTTGGGGAGAGGAGCCGGGGGCTTGGCCTGGAACTCCTGGGAAAAGGAATACCCCCGCCTCTGCACACACACCCCAAAATCTGCCATCCCTGTACCCTTTGGCCTCCCCCCCCCCTTTGCGGGTCCCTTCCAACTCTAGGGTTCTAGCATTCCTTGTGTGTGTTTTTTTTGAGGGATGGGTGGTGTAGTGGGACCCTTGCAAGGGGACGGGCCCGGCCCCCCCGGCCCAGGACTCTCTCTCAGCTGCAGAGTCAGCTTTGAAAAGACAGGAAAAGAGCTTGGCTGGCTGTGTGTGTGTGTGTGTGGTGTGTGCGTGTGCCTGCGACCGGCCTCCTCCTCCTCCGCTCGCCTGGCTGCATTATTTACTTCCAATATCGAGGCAGGATGGAAAGGCCTTGCTCCCAAGAGGAGGGTCCAGGAGGAAAGGAGGAGGGCCCCCGGGCCCCAAGCAAAGCCAAGGCGGGAGGGTTGGAGCTGACGCCATGGGCCACTCACAGACGACGATGATGGTAACGCAGGCAATGGGCCACCTTGGGCCCTCCTCCAGGTGTTTTGGACTCCAACTCCCACAATTCCCAACAGCCTGAAGTCCAAACCACCTGTCCAAAAGATGGCCCACGCCTGTGATAACGCCATCCAAGCCAGGCCCCACTTGGGCTCAGAAGGGTCCCGCCAGGGCCCAGGAAAGGGGAACAAGGGGACCCCAAAGGAGAGCCACAAAGGGGGGGGGGGGTGCAAATGGGGAAAGCGATCCTTGGCTGCCCTCTTTATGGTCTGGTGGTCAAGAGGAGAGGGGGCTGTGAGGGCCACACTGCAACTGCTTTCCCCCTCCATTTGCCTTTCCTGGCTGACACCCCCCCCCTCCAAACAGCAAAGGCCCAACACACAAAAGAGATGAAGGAATGCCACCCCATCGTTGAGGCACAGCCCCTTCCCCACAAAGCCCCCTGCACTTCTGCCCTCCTGTCCCCTTTGAGTTGGGGTCCTGCCCCCCTGCAAAGGAACCCATCTCTCCCCCCCCCCACTTCAAGCTAGAGTGCTGGGTCGCTCTCGGTGTGAATTTATTTGGTTCCAGTAAAGGCTCCTTGACATTCAGAAAGCCCTGCGCGGTGCCCCCCTCCTCTGCCCTGGCGGCTGCACAGCCATTTCCCCCTTGGGCGCTAATCACCCCCCCCCAACCCCGCAACCCCAAATTCCCAGGCCTTCCCCTGGCTCTGTTGCACACACACACACACAGACCCCCCCCCCCCCCAAGTCATGGCATTGAGTGCCACTCACCCCAGAGGGACACGGCATTATGAACAAATTTAACAATATTTATTAAAATACAAAAATACAGTTGTCTCAGAGTTACAGTCAGAGTATTCTGGCTTTTGGATTGTTTGTTGTCGTCTTCACCCCCAAACAGTCCCCCCCCCTTATTTTTTTGATTGCAACCACTTTGAGCCCACGAGAGGGGGGGCCTGAACCAAAGTCACCAGGGGACAAAGTGGGGGGGGGGAGGGGGGGGGCTCCTGGGGGCAACAGCATCAATCACCCCCCCACACACACACTCAGCCCAGAGAGACAGACCCCCCTCCCTGTGCCCTGGCCGAGCAGCCCCCTCCCGCCCCTTTGGATGCCCCCAGGAAGAGCAATGGGAGGAAGAGGGTGGAATAGGGAGACCCCTCCACCCCCCCCCCCAAAGGGAAAGAGTCAAATGAACAAGAAGCACAGACTTGGTTCAGGGGTCTACAATCATAGGTCAGATTGCCCACCGCCAAACTGGCCGCCCCCCTCCCCCAATTCAGCCCAAGGCTGGCCCTAAGTGGGGAAGGGCCCCCCAGCTCCAGCCCCCGCCCCTCACTCCCCTCTCCCCGGAAGCTCTGCACCTCGGCCCCCCTGCCCACCATCCAGCCAGCAGTGCAATGCAATGCAAGGCAAGGCAACTGCAGGAATGTGCTGCATTGGGCAGGAGGACCAGCCAGCAGCAGAGGAAGCGGTGTCAGCCCCCCCTCCCCCGATTCCCCCCCTCTCTTTCTCTTGGGGAGGGCGAGGGATGGGGGAGCCCACTGATGGGGGGTCCACTGGATGGAGCCCCCCTCCAGCCCCCCATTGACACCCACAGGCCCCCCTCCCCCCCGCCACCAGCACAAAGAGGGGGGGGGGGCAGGCGGGCAGGCAGGCCTCTGCTGGTTGAAGATTTTTTGCTGTTTGATGAAATGCTTCATTCCCTTGCGTTAATTGTCTTTTGCTTACAAAAAGAAGGGGGGAGGGGGGGGGGAGGGGGGGGAACAAGACCTCTTTTATTGCATTGGTCACCTTTTGGCACAGGACGGACTCCAGACCCTCCCTCCCTCCCTTTCCTTCCTTCCTTCCTTCCCCCTTTTCTGTAAATAGCTGCAAATATGGAGACTTTTGCATTTTTTTTCCTGGGGCTTCACGGAAAGAGTGTCTCTATAGAAACGGGTTTGTTTTTTTGCTGCATTCTAAGTAATGTCTTCTAAAAAGGACGGACCCCCCCATTCTCCCTGCCCTCTCTTTTGGGATTTCTCTCTCCCCCAGAGCCCCTGCTTGCGGTCTCCTTCCCAGGCCACGCTGGCCATTTCTGTCTCTCTCTTTTGGGGGGGGGGCTTTTTTTTGGGGGGGAGGAGGTTATTTCCTGCCTCCTTTTAAATAGAACTTGCACGTCCAAAGACAGGGTGTCCTGACTCTTCCTCCCTGCCTCTCTCTCCCTCTCCCTCTCCCCCTCTCTCTCTCTGTCGTCATGTCTCCTGCTCCTCTGACCTCGGCCCAAGGACTTAATATATAAGCATGTACAAGGAGAAACCCCCCAGACCTGTGTCTTGGTCGTCGCCGTCTTCGGCACCGCGGCCGCCCCGTCCCCCCACCTCCCCCCAGAGGCCCCCTCCCCCACAGCCTCTCTGTACAAAATTGGAGGCCGCCGCCGCCGCCACCACTGCCGCCGCCGTGCGCGGTCCTGTGCACCACCATCCTCCTCCTCCTCCCAGGGCAAGGAGCCTAGAGTTTGCTGAGCTAAGTGGGGGCCCCTTCCTCCTCCTTCCTCCTCAGATCTGCGTCTCCTGCACTTTCTCCTTGGGGTGGGTCTGGATTATGTACGGCTCGGCAATAGTCGTGACTGTGGGGTGCAGGGAGTTCCCCAGGCAGTTTTCTGTCCAGTGGGCCCCGTGGGTGGGTTTGTAAGTGTTGTAGTTAAGGTGGTCATGGATTGCAGCCGGCAGTACAACTGCCCCCTCACCTGATCCGCCCAACGACGACGGCGCCGGCTTGGAGGGGCCCGAGGCGGACGACATCCCCGCCGAGCCCGTGGAGGCCGAGGCCGGGGCAGCAATGTCCTCGTCCACCTGGATGATCTCCACGGTCCGGGCGGCGGCCACGGTGCTGCGCTGCTGGTGCCGCTTGCGCAGCTTGTAGAAGACGATTAACATGGCCGCCGCCAGCAGCGTCACGGCCACAAAGCAGCCAATGATGATCTTGGTGGTTTTCATCACCTCGTCCAGGCTGGTCTGCATCTTGTCGTTGCCGTTGCCGCTGCTGCCGCCGCCCTCGGGGCCCGGGGCCGGCCCACCTGGCTCCTGCTGCCGGGGCCCCGGGCGGGTGGCCTGGACCAGGACGGTGGTGGTGGTGGTGTAGGCCGGCTGGTACCCGGCAGAGGAGGCGGAGGCGGTGGGCACAGGCTTGGAGAACTTGGGGAAGAGGGTCTCGGGGGCGCTCTCGGTGGTCTCCACGGTGACGGTGGTGAAGAAGCTGTAGTTGGAGGTGTTGAGGAGCTCGGCGGCGCTGGCGTTGAGGTAGGCCGAGGCGTTGGAGCGGCCGGCCACGTTGGCCACCATGCAGGTGTAGAGGCCCGTGTCGCTCAGCAGCACCCGCGAGAAGTTGAGGGTGCCGTCGTTGAGCACCTGCAGGCGCGGGTGGGCCGAGGCGTGGCTGAGCACGGAGCCGTCGGGCAGGAGCCAGCGACGGCGGACATGGCGGGGGTGCGGCAGCGCAGCTCGCCGGCCGGCCCTCGGAGACGTTGAGGTCCCGCGGGCGTCCATGATGACGGGGCGGCGCAGCGGAAGGCGGCCTGGTCCACCTCCAGCAGGAAGCGGCCGCGCAGGTGGGCGGGGGCGTGGCAGCGGCCGCAGCAGGTGGAGTTGGTGGGGATGGACTCGCGCAGCCACCAGGCCAGCCAGAGCACGTCGCAGTCGCAGCTCCAGGGGTTGTGGTGCAGGTGGAGCTCCACCAGGTAGCGCAGCGGGGCGAAGAGGTCGTGGGGCAGGGCGCTGAGGTTGTTGTGGGCCAGGTTGAGCTCCACCAGGGCGGCCAGGCCCTCGAAGGCGTCCCGCTCCACCAGGCCCACCTGGCAGCTCATCAGCCAGAGCTTGCGCAGGGAGCGCAGGCCCCGGAAGGCCCCCGGGCGCAGGGCCGGGAAGTGGTTGCCCGAGAGCTCCAGCTCCTCCAGCCCCACCAGCGGGGCCAGGTTGGGCACCTCGCGCAGGCCGCACATGCCCAGGTTCAGGTACTTGAGGTTGTGCAGGCCCTCGAAGGCCCCCTCGGAGACGTACTTGAGGCGCTTGAGCTCGCCCAGGTCGAGGCGCATGAGCGAGGGCACGCGGTTGAAGGCGTACGAGGAGATGCTCTCGATGGGGTTGTTGCGCAGCCAGAGCTCGCGCAGCTTGGACAGGTACTCGAAGGCGCCACTGGGCACCACGGTCAGCCAGTTGTCGAAGAGCTCCAGGGTGTTGAGGCTGGCCAGCCGTTGAAGGCGCCCACCTCGATCTGCCGGATGGCGTTGCGGCCCAGCTGCAGGACCTCCAGGTGCCGCAGGTGCCGGAAGGTGTCGGCCTGCACCCGCCGGATCTGGTTCTCCATCAGGTTCAGGAAGCGCGTCCCGGGGGGGATCCCCGCCGGCACCTCGCCCAGGCCCCGCCGCGTGCACACCACCTTGCTCAGCTGCGGGCTGCACGAGCAGGCCGGGGGGCAGCTGCCGCCGCCGCCGTGGCCCCCGACGGCGAGGACGAGGAGGACGGGGCCGAGGCCCCCGCCCAGGCCAGGCTCAGGCTCAGCCCCAGGCACAAGGCCAGGCCCAGGCCCCGGCCGGAGGGGTCCTTGCGCGGGGGCGGCGGGGGCGCTCATGGCCGACCGCGTCCATCGCGACCCATCATCGCGGGGGAGGGGGGGGTCCTCTTCTCCGGCCTCAGCCCGGCGGCGGCGGCGGCGGCAGGCCTCTCCCCATCCAGGCCGGGCGGGCGCCCCCTCCTCCGCCTCGCCTCCGGCTCCTGCTGCTTCTCCTTCCAGGCGGGGACGAGGACGGGGGGTCTTCGGGGAGGGAGGGAGGGGGCGTCAGGCGGGGGGAGGCGGGGCTCCTGGGCTGGGGCAGGGCCCCTGGGCTGCGGGGCGGGGGGCCAAGGCGGGGGGGCGGCAGCGGCGGGCATCCATGGCCGCCCGGCCGGCGCCTCCTCCCCTCCCCGCCGCCTCCTCCTCTCTACTCAGGGGCCCCCTCCTTCATCCGCGGGGGCGGGGGGCTCTGCGGCGGCGGCCTTGCTCTTCCTCCTCCCCGGCCGGGGCCCCCTCGGCCCCCTTCAGCGGGCGGAGACTGCGGCGGGCAGGGCGGGGGCGCTCCTGCGGGCCGGGACCCCCTTCCCCGGGGTCGGGCTCCTCGCCGTCCCGCTCGCCCCTGCCGCTGCCTCCTGCTGCTGCTGCTGCTGCTCTCCTGGCGGCGGCCCCGTCCTGCCCTGCCGCTGCCGCTGGCGGTGTTTCCCGGGGCTGGCGCAGTCTGCACCGGCCCCGGCGCCTCGCGCATCCTTTTGTCCTTCACTCGGAACGGAGCGCCGCCGCCGGAGGGAGAGGAGGGAGAAGAGGGAGAGGAGGAAGAGGGGCAGAGGAAGAAGGGCAGAGGCGGAGGAGGAGGAGGGGGCAGCGCCGAGGCGGGGGCGCTCCGCTGCCGCTGAATCCGGTGCCGCCGCCGGTGCCGCCGCTGCTGCTGCCGCTGCTGCCCTGCTGCTGCTGACGCATCGGCTCCTTCCCTCCTCCTCCTCCTCCTCCTCCTTCCCGGGCGGGGGAAGAGCGGCGGCGGCGGCGGCAGAAGCGTCATCCTCCCCCCCTCCCGTGCCCTGCCCTCCCCTTCCACGCCGAGCAGGAGGGGGGGGGGGCTGGGGCCGGGGCTGCTGCTGCTAAGGAGGGGGGGGCCCGGCGCCCGCTTCCAAGCCCCCCCCCCGCTCCGGGGGGGGGGGGGGGGCAAGGGAAGGGGGCGTCCCCTCCGCGGGTCCCTCTCACTCTTTCCGGCCGGGGAGAGGGGCTCCTGCGCCACCCGTGGGGGGCTTCCACCCGAAGTCCAGAAGGAGCGATTTCCGGACCTGGCTTGCGGGAGAGAAGCCAAGCCCCCCGGGGGGGGGGAGCCCCGTCCATCCAGGGGTGGGTGGGTGGGTGGGTGGGGGCTCCCGCTGAGGAGGGCCCCGCTTTCAGGAGCGGGGGTGGGGTGGGGAGGGGGCTGCTGTGCTGCGGCGCCTCCTGCTCTTTCTCCAGAGACCAGGGGCTCCCAGGGCAGGAAAAGGGCCCCCCCTCAAACACCCGGGGGGACTGCCCGCCCCCCCCCCCCCGGGGGAAGGGGAGAGAGCTCTTTGGCCTGGGAACTGCCCTCCTTCCTTCCCTGGAGGTTTCCAAGCCGTCCCTTGGGGTGCCTTTGGTGGTCCCCCCCTGCCTGGCCTCCCTCCCCCAGGGCCCTGTCCTCCTGCGCCCTCTTTGCCAGCAGAGCCAGGCCTGCGGTGGGCTCTGTGGGGCTGGAGAGGCTCAAGAGCTCTTTGGCCAGTCAGTCCCCGGGGCTCTCCTTCCCCGGTGGCTTCCAAGTGGCGGCTGGGTGGCCATCTGCTGTGGTGGCTTTGGTGGTCCCTCCTGGCCTGGCCTGGCCCTGGCCTCCCCTCCCTCCTCCAGGATCCTGCCATCCTATGCCAGGCCTGGGCCAACTCCGGCCCTCCCCCCTCCCTCCCTCCAGGTGTTTTGCAGGGGAAAGGCCTGAGCCCGGACCCCTTGCCTCCCCTTATTCGGAGCCAAGCCCATCCCTGTCTTCCTGGAGACCCTTGGAAATGCTCACCTCTGGCTTGAGGATGCCATGAGTGGTCCAACGATAGAGGTGAAGAGCCAGGCCCACCTTGTCTTCTCCTGGTTGACCATTCATTGTGGGCCTTTCCCCCCAGCCCATTCCCTGGTGCACGGCCTGGTGGGTTGGCAAGCTTCACTCCCGGCCACGTCGTGGGCCTCGGCTCCGAGAGGGTGGCGGGGTTTTTCATTTAAGCCCCATCAGTGTTTGTAAACTGGGTCATCTGACCAAGTTTGGGTCAGATTCCTCTTCAAAGGCCGGAGCCTTTGTGGGAGAGACCGGCCGCCTGCCTGCTGGGACTTGTATTCTAGGCATACGTGGGTCCCTGCCACAAGCACCACCTTGCGACCCTCCCCTCCGCCTTCTGGGGCTTGCTTTGCTTTTGCAGCCTTGCTTGCAGCCTTCCTCCCTTTCCGTTCCCGTTCCCCCTGTTTGGGAAGGAAGGAGCCCCGCTTTCAGAGCCGCCCTTCCCCTCGGCCTGCCAAGCTGGGCGCCACAATTGAAAGGAGATGTGGACTCTGAGCTGGAAGAGGGCGGCTCAAAGGACCCAGGGGTGTCTGGAGAACAAGCCCTATGAGGAGCGGCTCAAAGGGCTGCTGGGCATGTTGAGCCTGAAGAAGAGAAGGCTGAGAGGAGACACGAGGAGGACCAGGGGTCAAGATGGGAGGGGAATATGTCATAGGGGTCAGGGGGCAGGCTTCCATTCTGCTGCCTGGGAGAGAGACGAGGACGCAAGGGAGCCATGGCTTCCAACGACATGAAAGGAAGGAGGTTCCACCTGAACATGAGGAAGAACTTCCTGGCTGGGAGAGAGAGAGAGAGAGATTGCTGTTCAGCAGTGGAACTCCCTGTCTTTTTGCCCCAGAGGGAACATGGTGGAAGGAAGCTCCTTCTCTGGAGGCTTTGAAGCAGAGGCTGGGTGGCCATCTGTCGGGGGTGCTTTGAAGGCGACTGGGCCGGGTGGTGGCCCCCCGGCCTCTTCTGAGTCTTGGATTCTACGCTTCCAAGCGGGTTCTGCCTGCGCTGCCGGCGCTGGAGTGGGGCGCCCTGGTTGCGCGTAGAGCGAGAGGCGATATGATCGGGCCCTCTTAGAACGCTTGACGGGATGTCATGTCGTAGATGGGGAAAGCGTGTTTCCTGCTGCTCCAGAGAGTCGAACACGAACCCATGGATTCCGGCTACAAGGAAAGGGATTCCCCTTCCGTGGGAGGGGGGGCTTCCTGCCGGGAAGAGGAGCCGCTTGATGGGGAAGAGGAAGGGTGCCACCCCCCCCCCTCAGGCGGCTTTCCCCTTCCGCTCCCTTTCCGCTCCAAGGGAGAAGGGGTCTTCCTTGCCGGCTGCGCAGTCTTCTTTCCCTCTGCGGCCCTGAAGGAGCCTCTCTGGCCTGGCCTGAGAAGAGGGGGACCCTGAGGCAAGGGGGGCCAGGGGGAGGCCAGCGGCAGGGGCCATCATTGACCCCACCCCACCGGGGTGCACCTAGGCACCCCGCTCCCCACAGCAAAGGCGGCTGTCCCCGTCGGGCCTCTCCGAAACCAGGATCGTGTCTCCCCAATCCCTTCCCCCACACAGTGGGGCCTGCAGGGTGACGGGCTTCCCAGTGTGCCTACCAAGGGCCAAGGGCCACGGCTCCAAAGGCAGTCTTCGAGGAGTGCGCTCTTTGGAAGGGAAAGCCCTGGTTGCAGCGAAGCTCCTGGAAAGTGGATCTGCCCCGCCCCCTGTGCCCCCCCCCTGTGGCCCACCTGGGTGTAGCAGGTGGAGGGGAGGCCCCTTGGGGTCCCAGTGACTCTCCTTCCCAGCCCAGCATTTCCTGTGGCGTCCCCCAGCTCCAAGGGGACCCACCCTTCCCCTCCTTCCTTCCAAGGCGTTGGGGCCTGGCCTGAGGAGCTGCCCCAGTTGGTGGCCCACCGGCCTGTTCAGGGCTGGCGCCTCCCGGGGGACCCTCTCAGGCAGGCCTGGGCAAACTTGGGCCCTCCCTCCCTCCCTCCCTCCTGGTGGGTGTTTTGGACTCGGAGTCCCACAATGGCTAACAGCATGCCCTCACCCGACTAACCCTTGCCAAGGCAGCTTTGCCCGATGGCCGCCCTGTGAGCAAGAGGCTCCAAGGCTGTGGCCAGCCCCGTTGCCCTCTGGCCTTGCTCCGTGCACGTCCTGCCAAAGACATTGGAGAAGGAGCTCTTCCGCCTTCCCTGTGCCACACTCACACCATGGTTTGCAATGCATCCGTGTGTTTGCATGTGCATGTGCGCGCCTCACAGCTGCCGTGTGACCCATGCGCCCTGGCACTGAAGGCCTCTCCGCTTCCTCACCCAGCCTTGGCCTGGGAGGCTTGTGTGCGTCTAGACCGCACGGCCATTGACCCTTGACCCCTTGCTCCCTGAGGAGGGGGAGTGGGTCGGGGGCCCTGCCTCCCCGCTGCCCTCCTTCCTCCGCCTGCCAGGGATGCCGTGTCAACCGGTGCTCTCCCTCAGCCCCCCCCTTTCAAGGCTGCTTCCTTTGCTGAGCAAGGGGGGGGCAGGGTGCCCGGGCCTCCTTGGGTGGGGCAGACTTGCCAGCACAGCACCTCCATGCCCTGCAGACCCCCCCCCCCCTCCCAGGTGCAGGAGAATAGGAGAGGGACAATAGGAGGAAAGGGGCATGAACCAGGGGGGCAGCTCTGTTGCGGCGCCTGTTATTGCTTATGCTCCCCTTATGATGTGGCACCTCTGAGTGCGCAATTCCAAATGCCTGTCACACAGCAGGCGAGGAGTAACCTTTCTGAGGGGGTGCAGAAGGGATCCGGGGGGGGGGACAGGCTCCACGAAGGGCCTCTCAGAGGGGAGGGGGACCATGGTGGGCAAAGGGGGCTTTTGGCCATTGAGTGTCGCCCGTGAAGGGATCCACTGCCCTGCTGATCTCTTGGCCCAGCCATAAGGCTTCCGGCCTTGACATTTGGGAGTCGGCCATTCCTCTTCTCCAAGGGTGAAGTTTGGAAGAAGCGCCCTTTGGGGTTCGGCCCCAGGAGCCTCTGTGTGGTGCATCAGCAAGGCCTGCGCCCGCCCTTTGCCTGCAAAGAGCCCCCCCTCCCTGGCCTGCCCGCCTCCCCCCTTCCTCCCTCCCCCCTCCCCCCCTCCTGCTTGTTCTCCCAGCGCAGCAGCGGCCGTTTAAAACCCGGCGTCTTGGCTAAGTGCTTCGCTTTATGCATCAGAAGCCTTTTCACAACTGAGTGAAGCCCAAATGGCAGGAGGGGAAGGCGGCCAGGCGGGGGGGGGGGGGGGCAGCGGGAGGGGGAGGCCGAGCAGAGAGCTGCCGGGACAGAACCGGGGCCCACCTTGGCCCACAAGGCCATGTATTCGCACACCCCGGCTTAGTCTACCTGGAAGCCACGAATACACCTGGGTAGCAGTGAGTTTTCCGGGCTGCATGGCCCTGTTCCAGGTGCATTCTCTCCTGGCGCTTCACCTCTGCCTGTGGCTCAGAGATTGTGATTTGTGTTGGAAAGGAGGCAAGTGGGGCGGACCCTGCTTCCCCCAAAATAAGACATACCCGTAAGATAAGCCGGAGCGGGATTTCTAATCATTTGTGCAATATAAGCCATACCCCAAAAATAAGACCTAGTGATAGGCATGTCTATGCCGCGTGCAAGGTTGGCTCCTCCGTTGGGACCCGGTCATTGTGTGCGTGCGTGCGTGCGTGCGGCAAGTGGAGGCCTAGAAGGAGGCCTAGAAAGGAAAAGTCAGTGAAGAGAGGAGCGGGACACTCTGCTCTCAGGCCTTGTGTCTCCTCAGGGGCAAGAAGTCCAGCTGTGGCTGCCGTTCGACTGTGGGTCCCTCTCACACCCCACAAACACCAGGGGAGATAGGTAGGTAGGTAGGTAGGTAGATAGATAGATAGGGATAAGCTTCAGCAAGCAGCCTGCTCCTGAGCCCAGAGAGATCGTCCCATCAAGGGAGATGGTATGCTTCAGAAAAGGAAGGCACCCCTGAAAATAAGCCATAGGGTGTGGTTGCCTTGAGGAAAAATAAATATAAGGCAGTGCCTTATTTTCAGGGAAACACGGCCGATGTCCCTGTGGAATAATGTCCTGGGTGGGAGAAAGGACTCTTGTCTGTTGGAGGCAAGTGTGGGTGTTGCCCTTGGCCACCTTTATTAGCACTGAATGGCCATGCAGCTTCAAAGCCTGGCTGTTGCTCCCTGGGGGGGCAGGGTCCTTTGTTGGGGGGGTTAACTGGCCCTTGATTGATGTCAGTCGGGGGTTCCCCTGTTTCTGAGAGCGGTTCTTCATTTGCTGCCTTGATTTTCTCCCACCAGATTCTGTGCACGTGTCTCCTTTCTGTGGAGGTTGTCCACGCGCCTTTTGTGGGTGTCAAAGGCGTCTCTGTGTAGCCTGACACATGGTGGCTGCTAGGAATTGTGGGAGGTGAAGTCCACAATGCCTGGTGGGAGGAAGGGAGGGAGGGCCAACGTTGGCCCAGGCCTGGCCTTAGAAGCCTTAAGTGTTTGGGGAGCTCCAGCCACAGCACCAGTGTGGGGGGCAGGGGGAAGGTTAGAACCGTCCCACCCCAGACCCCCCCTCTTTTGCTCATGTAGGAAGCCCCCCCTACCTCCCTGCCTGCCTGGCCTGGCCCTCCTGTGGTGCAGGTCCTGTGGCAGAAGGATGGCTTCTCCCGGGTCTCTGTTCAGTGGGTTGCATCCCACCCCCCTTTTCCTCTCAGACCCTTCCCCACCCAGCATACTCGCTCCATGTTGCCTTTAACTCAAGGGGGAGTGGGCTTGCTTTAGAGATGCCCCTCCCCCCTCCCTTGGGCCCTGGGTCTCATTGTGTAATCCATGGGTGAATGGGGGTCCCATTGCGCGGAGTGTGTGCCCTTGGCTGCCCCCTTCCTGTGGCTCCCGCTGCCCCCGCTGCCGTGGGGCCTGTCCTGGTCAGGCATTGATTGCGGCCGACGCCTCTCCCTCCCTCTCCCTTTCCCTCTCTCTCTCTCTCTGCCTCTCGCTGGCAAGGGCAGCCCCTGAAGCAAAGTCATGTGTGCTTGATCCTGGATTGGAGCGCGCATCGATTTTGAATCTGCTCAAGTGCCGCTGCCCCAGGCACCCTGGGTGGGGGGTGGGGGGGAGAGGGGGCGGCCCCTTTTGCCTCCTGGGCTGGGCATGAATGACGGTGGGAGGGGTGCCCAGACCCCCCAAAAAGGCCCCCACATGCACAGCTTGTGTGGTCCAGGCCATCCCAGCACGGCACGCGCACAGTCCAAGGCCGTTTTGGCCCCGCCTCAGGTTCATTCGAATAGGTGTGGGTTTGGGCTCGATAGCCGTTGGGTTCTTTGAAATGCAGGATCCGGTCGTGGCCGCAGTCGGAACCGAGCAGCCTGGAGGCGACCAATAGAGGAGGACACGGAGGCCCAGGCCTAGCCCAGCCGCCACCGCCGCCTCCTCCTCCGAGTCACACAGGCCAAAACATACATTAAAGGGGAGGCACGTGTTTGCGCACAGCTTGAGCAGAGCCACACAGGCCAGCTCCTGAGTTCCGCACAATCGCCCCGTGGCCGCAGAACTCCCTCTCTGGCATTTTCATGGCGGAAGATCCAGAGAGTCATCACCCTACTTTGTTTGTATCCTGGCCAATCTCCCCGGGGGTAACAGGCAGGCATCCCAGGCCTACGTCAACAAAGCCTCCTCTGCCGCAGTGGGTTAAACCGCTGAGCTGCTGGACTTGCTGGCTGAAAGGTCACAGGTTTGAATCTGGGGAGCGGGGTGAGCTCCCGCTGTTAGCCCCAGCTTCTGCCAGCCTAGCAGTTCAAAAACATGCAAGTATGACTAGGTGTGTGTGTATGTGTGTATATATATGTGTGTGTGTGCGTAGGTCCCCTGGTGGCGGTGGCGTAGTGGGTTAAGCTGCTGAGCTGCTGGATTTGCTGACCAAAAGGTCACAGTTTTTGTGGGAAGGTAAGGGCACGCCATGCAGTCCTGCCAGTGGCGACATGATCTTGGAGGTGTCTATGGACAATGCCAGCTCTTTGGCTTAGCAATGGAGATGAGCCCCAGAGCCCCAGAGCTGGACACGACTGGGCTTCATGTCAAGGGGAAACCTGGACCTTAGGAACAAAGGACTAAAAAATCAAACAAACACAATAATCAACAACACAGAGAACACAGAGGAATGGCTGGGCTCTCAGCCCACTAGCCAGGTCAAAGGTCAGGATGCCCGTGTGACCTCAGGAGGAAGCTTGCGGAAAGATCTGCCAAACATGCCTTCGCTGTTTATAGTTTGGGGGAATTCCCAAACAGCACGGCACGTTCATCCCCATAGACTAGAATTAGCATGGTATTATTTATTTATTTTTAAAAATGTGTACCCCGACCTTCTGACCTCTCTAGAGGGGCTCTTGCGCAATGATGCTCTCTTCTATTCTCAACTCCTGTCCGGCTGACCCTTCGGCCACCTGTCCCTCTTGCTGCAGGTGGAGGTGGAGGTGGAGAGCATGGACAAGGCCGGCAACTTCATCGGCTGGCTCCACGTGGACGGGGCCAACCTCTCCGTGGCGCTGGTGGAGCAGGCCCTCTCCAAGGTCCACTTCACGGCCGAGCGCAGCAACTACTACAAGCCCCTGCTGGCTGCGGAGGAGGCCGCCAAGCAGCGGAAGGAGAAGGTAGGCCGAAGGGGCAGAAGGGGTTGGGTGGGTGGGGTGGCCCTCGACGGGGCCCCTCCCAGGCCGCACCGGCACTCGGGGCCTAGTTGGAGGGCGAGCAGGGGGACGTCTGCTGCCTGGCCTGAGGGCGCTGCAGGTGGGCAGCCCTTGCCCTGCTTCACTCGCCTGTGTGCCATTACCTGCATGAGACGTAAGGCTGACACTCAGGGGGTGGAGGAAAGGAGGGACCAGGAAGCCCCCCCACAGCCCCCCCTTTGGCCGCTTTTATGGTCACCTCTCCCCAGCCTGCCATTCATGCCAGTCCCCAGCCGGTCAAGCCAAGAGTCCAGCAGTCCCCCTCCATTTACACTTGTTGGAGGTGTGAGTCGGAGAGGACGCTGCCCCCCCCCCAAAACACCTGGTGGTGGATTCCAGCTGTTCTCCTGAGTGGGGGCTCCTTCCCTTCTCTCGGGACCTGTGGCCATGACTGAGAACAGGCCAGGCGTCACGGAGAGTGGGCCCGGGGAGGAGGGAGCTTTGGGTGCTGGGAAACAGGGGAGTTGGCCGTCCACCTCTCTTCAGCCGCGGCCGATCGCGGATCAGGAGGGAGCTCAGCGCAGAAGGCGGGGCGTCTCCTGTCGGCAGCCTCTGCAGCCAGAGAAACAGGCGTGGGCACGATGCCACACGGGCCAGCTTGTGAAGCAGGTGGAAAGGAAGTAGCGCCCAAAGTGTCGGGAAGGGCTCATTGGTCTGCGCCAGGCACGGGCAAACTTTGCCCCCCCCCCATAGATATATGCTCTGTATTTCCAGGCTGTGCCCTCCCATGGGGGTGGCAGCCGCCCGGCCCTTCACTCGACACCCGGCTTGGGCCAACTTGGGCCTTCCCTCCAGGTGTTTTGGACTTCCACTCCCACCCTTCCTCCCTAACAGCCTCGGCCCTTTCCTTTTCCCCCTCAGCCGCTCAAGCGTGAGTACGAGGCTCCCTTCCCCAAAGACCTTAGGCGTAGCTGTGGACATGGAGCAAGGCCCAAGGCCCCCGCGATAGAGAACGCAGCGCCGCCTGGCCTGACTCTTAAGGAAACAATCCTTTAATTGAAGGGCCGTAGAGCCACCAGGTCCTAAACACCTGGAAGGCCGTGGTTTGCCCATGCCCACCTGGCAGTACCAAAGCTGAAGCGGCTGAGGGGGGAAGGACGAAGGGGCCGGAGGCTGCGAGGAATGGAGGGGGTCCCAAACACCTGTTGAAGTTTGCCCGTGCCTGGCCTACACCTGATGGACCTGGCGGGAACCGGGAACCTTGGCTGATAGGCCACGCTTTCACGCAAGAGGTAGTTTTCTGCAATGTCTCCACCTTTGAACCCACCTTTGAATGCTGGTCCACCTTTGCAGGAGGTCCTGGCTGGGCAGCGTTGGGTCTTGGTCAGTCGTGGGGGTCCCGCTGTGGGAGAAGGGCGGTAGGAATAAAGTAAACCCATACAGACATAGGGGCCAGGCCGACTTCTCGGTGTGGTTGGGCTGCGTGTCCCAGCCTTGCCGGGCATCATCGGAGCCCGTGTTGAGGAATGCTGCAAAGAGCCGCCCAACATCTGGAGGGTTGCGAAGGGCAGGGGGAGGCCAGGGCAAACCGGGGGTGCCACCTGGTGGTCAGTCTCACAGTCCCCAACCTTGGCCTCAGGGAACCATTGAGCGGGTCCAGCACAGAAGTGCGTCTGTTCTTAACCTGCGTGTCCAGTTCTGCCCAACCCACCCTATAATTGTCTTTCTGTGGCTCACAAGACCCGTTCCGAGAGAGATTGAGTGGCGGTGGTCCTGAGAACGGGGGCGCCGGGAAATGACACCTCCTGCCATGGCGTGTCTCGTGAAGAAGAGGCCCTTGGGGTTCCCAGAACGGGAAAACCACAAGCCTTGGCAGGGGAAGGGGCAACGGGCAGCGGGGGGGGGGGGGGCACTCACACCTCTCCCTCCGGAACGTCCTTAGGAGTTTCACTCAGGCCAGGCCCAAGCCATTCTGCGGCCTGAGCCAAGTGCCCCCTTCTCCCTGGCCTCCAAGGGGCTATTTGGACACCTTGGGCTGAAAGGGTCACCCGTTCTCCATGGTGGTCTTATTACGATCCCACTATGAGGAACGGAAAGGGCAGAGGGGTCTGCTGCCTCTGGCTGGAACCTAGAATCCGTTTCCAGTTGAGGTGGTGAAAAGGCGAAGGGGAAGTGCCGTTCTGGCGCATGGAGTCGTGTGGAGCGCTCCTTCGAACGTCCCCTCAGCCAGAAGGATGGAGCGCACACTTGGGCTGTGAGCATGCAGCCCGGGCCCAGAGAAGGGGGCCCTGGCGTGGCTTCGGGAGGAAAAGCAGAGCGAGGAGGGGCCTCTGGACCCAATGGGCAAAGAAATAGGAGAGGGGTGCCGTGTGGTGTTCTGGGCCGTATGGCTGTGTCCGAGCATCAGCATCCTCTCCGGAAGTAGGCTCGAGGCACGGCCTTCCTCACACAGAGGAGAGAGGAGAGGGGGCCCACTTGGCTGGCCAGCGAGGGAGGAAAGGACCGGAGGGAGGGAAGAAAGAAGCCGCAGCGGGCAGAAGAAGCCGGGAAGAGTGCTGGGAGCCCCCCCTTTTCCCCGTCCCCCCTTTCCCTCCACATAGCTCTTAATGGGGCCTTGCTCCTCTCCTGGGCCGGAAAAGCGCTGCGGCTGCGGCAGGTCCCCCCCCCCGGGCTCCCGGCAAGACCTTTTGCCTTAATTCCTCCCGTAATTACATCAGGGGCCGCCACGCTGCGCCTCCGGGGGAGATGCGCGTCACCCGGTGTCTGCGGCGGTGCCGGGACAGAGATTCCCTCGGAAGGGGGGCACCCACTCCCAGATGCCCAATCCGG
The DNA here is from genome assembly GCA_030556195.1 of Anolis apletophallus. Lineage (NCBI taxonomy): Eukaryota > Metazoa > Chordata > Lepidosauria > Squamata > Anolidae > Anolis > Anolis apletophallus. The sequence goes on along the minus strand of JARBWK010000009.1, from coordinate 142,059,215 downwards.
AGGGTCTGCGGAGGGCAGGGGGAGGCCGGGGCAAACCGGGGCCGCCACTTGGGGGTCAGTCTCACAGGAGGCCCTCCCTGGCCCCTTGTGGGCCTTCCAGGGTCCCGGGCTTGGAGGGAGGGGCGAGTGCTGCTGCCGCCCAGGGACTGCTTTGTGGTGGGGGAGGGGGGGGCTGGGCACACCATCCCAAGCCAATAGGTCATTATGGGCTCAGCTCTCTCTCGCGGGCAGGGCGGGGCTGTGCCACAGAAAACCCTGGGCCCATAACCCATAGGTGTTGGTTCAGTGACAGTTTGGTTGCTTAAAGGTCGGCAGTTTGGCCTCCTCCCTCAGTAAGAGCCACGTCAGCTCCGAGGGCCCCCTTTTCCTGAGAGACCAGCTGGTGTGGCCCCTGGCTTCCTCCCGACCCCCTGCCCATCCGCATTGGCACCCAGGCCTGGGGGAGCACGCGCGCGAGAGAGGAAGGCCTCTCCAAACCCTTCCAGGCGTAGCGTCCTAGCGCTGGAAGGGACCGCTCGGGCCATCTGGCCCAACCCCCTTCTGCCATGCAAGGAAAGCACCACCAAAGCCTTCTAGGCAGATGGCCATCTAGCCTCCAGGGAAGGAGTTTCCACCAGGCTCCGTAGCAGAGAGTTCCACTGCTGAACACCTCTTCGAATGCTCAGGTGGAATCTCCATGGAGTCCTACTTTCAAGGGCAGCAGAAAACCAACCCTTCAGGCACCTTTTCACATAGTTATGCATGGCTCTCGTGTATGTACACATACTCAGAACTAGTTTGGGTGGGGGGGGAGCACACTCTTCAACCTCCCCCCCAGGGAAAAAAACAGGCACACCTCTTCCCTGCTCTCCACCTGCGCCATGCGTGTGTGTGTGTGTGTGTGTGTGTGTGTGTGAGAGAGAGCTGTGGGGTCTTTGTGGGGTGGGGGTGGAGGGTCCACCTCCCCTTCATACACCACTCTGGGGTGGGGGGCATGCGAGTGGGAGGGAATGCCCGCAGGCTCAGATCCAATGGCCCGTGGGGGGGGGGGAGGCGTCTCTGTCTGTCTTTTCCTCCCTCCCTCCCTCCCTCCCTCTCTCTCTCTCTCCCTCTCTCTCCTGGTGCTTGGCTGCCCACCCGGCGACTCAATTGGACTTGACAGGCTGTCTCTTTGCATCAGTGCGGCCGCGCTCTGCTCATGTGCCGGGGGGGGGGGAGGGCAGGATTGCCACCTGGAACAGTTGGGGACCGGGAGGGAGGGAGGGAGGGGTGGGGCCGGGGGCAAAAGGGGTGGGGCAGGCTGAAGACACATATCTCTCCCCCCCCCCCCCCCCGGTTCTGCCTCCCCAGGCGAGACATTCCGTGGGGCAGAGCAGCCCTTGCGGGAATATCCATAGCAGAGAAGAGTGCGCGTAGTCAGGGCTGTGCATGAGCTTATGGCAGGAAACAAGAGGGGGAAATGCGCAGGGCGGTGCGCTTGCCAGGTTTGAAAAAGGGAGGCAAAACTTTCCTTGATAGGTGCAGGCAAGACCCCCCGATGAAAGAGTCGGTAGGCCAAAGGATATCCTTACCTGGCCAGTGGCAGAGCCCCCAGTGCTGGCCCTGGGGCCTCTTGAAGCAGAGGGAGGGGCCTCCTGGGGGGGGGGGCTTCTCCACTGGCCGGCGCTGCAGGGCTCCCTCCGACCGGGTTGCTCTGCCTACGGGCCTTGAGGCTTCTTCCCCTCCAACAGGCCTGGCCCTCTCTGTGTTGGGAAGGGTGGGCACTCCTGACCCCGGGGTGGGCACTCGCCTCCCACTCCCCAGCTGCCCCCAAAGAGTGACCTAGGAGTTGATGCTGGTCAGCCTGAGATCCGTCCTGCAGGCTGGTCTGACTGTGCACTTGCCCCCCCCAGGGACTGGTCCTTCACCTTGCCCCCCAATTAGTCCAGGGCCCCACCCATCCCAGAGCGAGGGGGCTTCCTCCTTTCCCCACTGACCTCCCTGGGAGGGGGTTAACTTGACAGGGTCCTGCCCCCCCCCAATTTGCCCAGGGCCCCTTCCGGAGACCAATGCCCTCCTGCCGCCATTCTCCCCCCTCCCCAGGTGTGGTCTCAGTATGAGGAGCCCCCCCTGGAAGACGTGGTGGATGTCCCCGAGGAGAAGGAGCGCACGGCCAACTACAAGCCCGTCTTCGTCACCGAGATCACAGACGACCTCCACTTCTATGTGCAGGACGTGGAGACTGGTAATTTAAGGCGGGGGGGGGGGGCTGTGGAAGGGGGCTTCCTCCTACAGCCTGTAAGTGGGAGGGGCCCTAGAGGCACCCCATAGGATGCAATGGCGAGGAGGAATGCATGGAGGAGGCACTTCACAGGGACAGTCAATCTAAAAGGGCCTCCCCCAACGTGTTCTGGTGGTCAGGCGAGCACCCACATTCCCCCGGGTGTTTCTCTGCTCTTTGCTGGTGGCACGCTGGGCTTCTTCGGGGGTCCGGGGGTGGGCCGCCCTCCCTCCCTCCCTCCCAGCTGCCTCCTTCCTGGAGCCGCCCTGGGCGACGCCCGTGTCCTTGCCATTCTCCAGCCGTTTAATGATTCAAGGTGGCCTGAATCATTCATGGCCGTGCAGCCCTGAAGCGCCCGTGCACCACGTTCGAAGCCGGCTAGTGTCAGGCCGGGGCTTTGGGGTGAGGCACAAGCGCTGCCGGCGCTGTCCATACCGAGAGACCTCCACCGGGGTCTGGGGGCAAGTGCCTCTCCTCTGCCCTGGGTGGCCCGGCCACTTCACCCTCTTGCACAGAGGAGGCCGGGATCTTGTTCTGGGAATTCCCATAGGCCCCAATGCGTGTGAAGGGGGGGCGGGCTTGGTGCAGGCACCACTCTCTTGTGGCTCATGCCCCCCCCCCCCGTTGCAGGGACCCAGCTGGAGAAGCTGATGGAGACCATGCGGAGTGAGATCGCTGCCCACCCACCCGTCGAAGGGTCCTACACACCGCGCCGCGGGGACTACTGCATCGCCAAGTTTGTTGATGGAGAGTGGTGAGTGTGTTTGTGGGGGGTCAGGAGGGGGTCAGGGGCTGCAATGATGTCCATAGTGGGGCAAGGGCTGGCGCTTTCCAGAGGGCATTGCCAGGGCTGGGGACCCTCCTTGTGGCGGCGTCAGATGCACCAGGGTGGCCAAGCCAGTGCGTGTGGGAAGAGCGCTACTGTGGCAGAGCGGCCAGGGCTGTCCATGAGCTTGAGTAGGAGTCAGGAGTGGAACCACCCAGGAGCCCCTGGTGAGGAGGGGTTGGGGGACCCGAGCTGTGAGGCTCAAGAATAACCCTCGGTTGGGGCGATTCCACCATGGATACGGCAGAGTGCCAGGAGTGCGCTTCACAACCTGCACAAACCGACGCGTGATGCGCTGCAAGAGGCTTCCGTTCAACAGGATGGCACACAACTTGAGGTTCAAAAATACGTCTTGAAGTAAAAGAAATGCGTTCCAGACAGGAAAGGCCTGGGAGCGCGCTTGCTCACCGAGTCTCACCGTCCGAAGAGGTGAAGGGGTCAAAGTCAAAAAATCCCTGCAGGTGCATTTTGCCTCAAGAGAGGGGGGGCGAAGTGCGTCCTCGCTGGAAGGAAGAAGGAAGGCAGGACGGCAGAGGCCGCAGGGTGAACCCCCGGGCAGGACAACGTCAAGGGAGAAGTTCCCCCACAGAACTGCATTCCCGCGTCTTCAGGGGGGGGGGGGGAGGTAGTCGCTGGCAGGAAGAGGGAAGGCGAAGCCCTTTGGGGAAATGTGGGGCACGCATCCCCCCCGCCTAATCCTATCTCTCGCCTGGCTACTCCTTGAGGACTGGGGACTTGAGGGCACAAGAGGCTTGTGCAGTCCAGGGATGAAGCCCAACAAGGGGCCATGGGCCGAGGCCAAAGGAGGCTAGCTGGCGTTGGTACGGGAAGCGTCCTTCCGGCCGATGCTTGTGTGTCCGGCCTCTTGAGGCAGAGAAAGGCCTCGGGGTGCAAACAGATAAATCAGCCACTAAAGACTTGGGGGGGGGGGAGGAGGTGTCGTGCAGGCAGGAAGCAGAACGCATTGGGGTTCCTAGACCCAGGACACAGAAGAACAAGGCGGCGGACCTGCAGCCCAGGCTTCCCCTCCTTGATGGTGCTTGGGGTCCCTTACGCCAGGGCTTTTCAACCTTTTTTGAGCCGCGGCACACTTTTTACATTTCCAAAATCCTGGGGCACACCACCAACCAAAAGGACACAAAACGACACCCTAACACAGTCATACATAGAGTTAATATGTTTTTAAATGTATTTATACACACAGTGTGAAACCTGGGCCTGTTTCGATGAACACAACATAGATATCCTGGCAGGAATGGCAGAAAGACACACACTTCCCACACAGAAGTCCCATCACCAAGAGAAAATGCTATAAGAGTTTGGTGGGCATTGACCTTGAGTTTTGGAGTTGTAGTTCACCTACATCCAGAGAGCACTGTGGACTCCAACAATGTTGGATCAGGACCAAACTTGGCACGAATACTCAATATGCCCAAATGTGAACACAGGTGGAGTTTGGGGAAAATAGACCTTGACATTTGGGAGTTACAGTTTCTGGGATTTATAGTTCACACACAATCAAAGAGCATCCTGAACTCTTGCAACAATGGAATTGAACCAAACTTGGCATATTGAACTCTCCTCATTACCAACAGAAAGTACTGAAAGGGTTTGCTTGGGAATTGACCTTGAGTTTGGAAGTTGTAGTTCACCTACACCCAGAGGGCACTGTGGACTCAAACAATGTTATGTGATGTTGTTGTTTGTTTTCTATCCAGAATCACAATGTTGGGAGGAGGCTCACCACGTTAAGGTCCCTCAAACAGGCATGGGAAAACTTCGGCCCTCTGGGTGCTTTGGACTCCAACTCCCACCATTCCTCACAGCCTGAGGCCCTTTCCTGCTTAAGTGGCTGAGGGGGGGGGAGGGCCTGAGGCTGCTAGGAATGGTGGGAGTTGGAGTCCAAAACACCTGGAAGGTCCAAGTTTGCCCATGCCAGCTTTCGACAGAGACCTCTTCCTCCCCCTCCCCCTTCGCGCCCTTCCTTCCCCCTCCTGCCCAACACTTACTTTTTCTTCTACACCGCCGCTTCTGCCGCCATTTTGATCCGAGGGGGCAGCGTGAGCGTGTTCAGGAGGGGAGGGGGAGGGAGGAAGGCGTGGCCCGTGCGGGCGCTACAGCGCAGACTCGCCCCAGAGCAAAGCGAGGCAAAGCGAGCAGAGTGAGGCTGGGAAGAAGGGAGCCCGAGTGGAGAAGGAAAAGTGTTCGGCAGGAGGGGGGAGAAAGGGGATCGGAGGTTCCAGTTTCCCACGGCACACCTGAGGATCGCTCACGGCACACTAGTGTGCCACGGCACACTGGTTGGGAAACACTGCCTTACACAACAGCGTCCAGCCAAGCGGGGCTCCAGCCTGCCCCCAGCCCTGCCCCCTGCTTTGGAGGAGGGGCACACAAAGGGGTGGCAGCTCATGGCCCCTCCCTCCCCCCTCCCTCCCCCCTCCGCTCTCTCCGCAGGTACCGCGCTCGCGTGGAGAAGGTGGAGTCCCCGGCCAAGGTGCACGTCTTCTATATCGACTACGGCAATGTGAGTGGGGCCGGTGGGGAGAGGGGGGAACTCCACGGGCCCCCAAGTCCAGAGGGCCGGGTCCTGGGCAGCGGGCAGCCCCATCCCCAGAAGCCCCGTGGGGTGGAGGAGGGGGTGGGCAAGGCCACCTTCAGGCTGTGGAGGCCGTGGGGGATCTCTGGCTCAGGACGGAGACCAACGTCCAAGAAGGGGCTCTTGGCCCAGGGGGTGGGGATCAGGAGCTGCGAGGCTCAAAATGACCCCCACTTGGGGCTGATCCCACAAAAGTAGCGCAGAGTGCCGGAAGCAGAGTTCATAACCAGCAGAGGCTTACGTGGAAAGAGCAAGGAGTGGTTTCCATTTGGGGGAAATAGACCTTGACATTCGAGAGTTGCAGTTGCTGGGATTTATAGTTCACCTACAACCAAAGCACATTCTGAACTCCACCAATGATGGAATTGAACCAAACTTGGCACACACAGCTCCCAAGGCCAACAGAAAATACTGGAAGGATTTGGTGGGCATTGACCTTGAGTTTGGGAGTTGTAGTTCACCTACAACAGTGATGGATCTGGACCAAGCGTGGCACAAATACTCAAAATGCCAGGATGTGAACACTGGTGGAGTTTGGGGGAAATAGACCTTGACATTTGGGAGTTGTTGTTGCTGGGATTTATAGTTCACCTACAATCAAAGCGCATTCTGAACCGCAATGATACTTCCCACGCAGAAAATAAAGTGTTACCTGATGGTCTTTGGTGACCCCCCTGACACCCCCTTGTGACCCCCAGAGGGGCCCCGACCCCCAGGGTGAGGAACAAAGGGAGACCCAGGAAATGGAGGTCGGCCACAGGGCCAGCCCCGGGCAACGGAAATAGTACCTTTAAAAGGGAAGTTACGTTTTCCCTGAAGAGATCACATGGCTAAGTGTTCAAGGGGGGGGGGGGAGGCGGTGGCACACAGGAGGAGGAGTAAGCCCCCCCCCTGAGCCCCTTCTTGAGACAGGCATGCAGGGGGGGCTTGGGAAGGAATCCCTCGCTCTTTTCTACCCAGGCTCACTACTCCTTGAGGGCTGGGGACTTGTGCAGTCAAGGATGAACCCAACACCAGGGGCCCCGGCCCCACCTTGGCCAGACCCTGCCCCTTGCCCCTCCCTTTGGCCTTGGGGGCGGGGGCAGAAGTCCTCCCCCAGCGCGTCCTCTCTCTCTCTCCCCTCCCCCCCGCAGAAGGAGACGCTGCCCTCCACCCGCCTGGCCACGCTGCCCCACGCCTTCAGCACGCGCGCCCTGCCGGCCCAGGCCACCGAGTACAAGTTTGCCTTCATCCAGGTGCCTCAGGATGTAAGTGACCCCCAGCAGGTGGGGGAGGGGGCTGTGGGGGGGGGCCTCCAGGGTTGCCCAGGCGGGTGCGTGGGAGTGGGCTGCAGGCCCAAAAGGAAAGGACTGGGCGGGCAGAAACGGGAAGTGCTCCTGGGAGGAGGAAGGGCCAGGCCCCCAGGGGACTGAGAGAGGAAGGGGGGGGCTGGAAAAGGGGCAGGGGTCTGCCCCACGAGGCCCCCTCTTCTTTGCCTCCTTGGGCACCATCTATAGAAATAGAAATGTAATGTTAGTTTGAGGGAGTAACATAACCCAAAAACCACTGGACAAATGGACACCAGATGTGGACACAAGGCACCTCTCGGGCCAACAAGTGACCAGCACTCATAAAAACACTGAAAAACACAGCAAAAGGGACTTTAAAAGCCCCCCCCAAAAACCCATTACAACGCATGCGCAAAATCACATGCACACACAGACAACTTGGCCTGTGCGATGAGTGTGTTGCCCACAGACTGAAGGAATGGTGGGAGTTGGAGTCCAAAACCCCTGAAGGGCTGAAATATGCCCCTGCCTGTGGAATTGGGGAGGGCGGGAGCCCCATTGCACCCTTTTCACTGAGGAGGGGACTGACCCCTGGGAAACTGACCCACGGCCTGCTCCCCCGCAGGAGGAGGCGCGTGCGGACGCGGTGGACAGCGTGGTGCGGGACATCCAGAACACGCAGTGCCTGCTGAACGTGGAGCACGCCGGGCCCAGCTGCCCCCACGTGACCCTCCAGTTTGCGGACTCCAAGGGCGACGTGGGGCTGGGGCTGGTCAAGGAGGGGCTGGTCATGGTGGAGCCCCGCAAGGAGAAGCAGTTCCAGAAAGTGGTGAGTCCTCAGGACCGGGGGGCAGCACACACACTCTCTCTCACACACACGCGCACACAGAGCCGCCTGCCTGGGCCTCCTCCCTTCTCTCAGGCCGCTCTTCCCTCTCTCGGCAGGTGACGGAATACCTGAACGCCCAGGAGGCTGCCAAGAGCGCCAGGGTGAGTTTGCGCGGCTCCTCCCAATGCAGCAGCAGCAGCAGCAGCAGCAGAGCAGCCGCCGGCCTCCCTCGGCCCAGGATTTGGGGTGGAGCAGCCATGGCCCTTTGGGTGGGGGTCCGGGAGGGGCGGGGCGGGGTGGGAAGGGTCCTCCACCCAGCCGCTCTTGCTCACTCGCCCCCTCCTCCCTTTGTTACAGTTGAACTTGTGGCGCTACGGGGACTTCCGGGCCGACGACGCGGACGAGTTTGGCTACAGCCGCTGAGCCACGGTCCCTGTCCTCCCCCCTCCCTCCCCTCCCCTCCGGGGTTGGGGTGTGTGCCGGATCAAACAGACTTGGTGGCCCCCCCATGGCCTCCCTCCAGGCTGCCCCCCTCTTTGGGAATGCAGTCAGTGGGGGGGGGGGAGGTGGTGGTGATGATGTGCGCAAAGCTTTGTACGCAAATAAAATTAGTAAGAAGCTGGGCCCGCCGTGGGGCGCGTCTTTGTGAGAGAACCGGGGGTGGGGGGCATGGTTGGTGCGCAGGAGCCCCCCGCCCCGTGCTGGACACAGCCTGCCTCTGCCCCATAGAGATGGGGGTGGGGACACACGGCTGGAGGGCCGAGCGCAAGAGGGAGAGAGAGGCGATTGCAACATAGGCTCAAAGTAAGAGGTGCGCACATCTGTACGTACGCACTCACGCCACACTCCCGGCTTGCTTCAGTCCTGTTGGGCTATTTAGAACCACGGGGCGTGGCCATCTCCTTTCGTAAGAGCAGGCCGTGTCCAGAGCCGGCCTTTTGCCCTGGATCACACACAGAGCGGCACCAGGGAAGCCCAACCTGGCCAGGTGGTGTTGGGAGAGAACGGAGCGCAGGGCCCGCTTCCTCAGGTGAGGCGGGCAAGACCCCCCCCCCACGGGGCTGGAGACCCAGGGCCCAGAGGACAAAGGAGAGCAGCGGCAGGCCTCCTGTGTGTCGTCCGCCCTCCCCCAAGAAGCCCCTTCTCTCCAGCCCTGCCGCGAAGGAGGCCTCCCAAGGCCTTCCTTCCTTCCTTCCTTCCTTCCTTCCTTCCTTCCTTCCTTCCCCAAGGCCTTGGGAGGCCTCCTTCGCGGCAGGGCCTTCTTGGGGGAGGGCGGACGACACACTCTGGGGCCGTGTGGCCAGACCCGGGGGTGGGGGCCGATTGCATTGGAGGAGGGCCCCCTTGGCCGGTCGGGATGGGCCCAGGGAGGCTTGGGGGTCCCAGGCGGGGCCTGAGGCTGGTGGGCGGCCTTTCCTGGGTCCGCCTGGCACCCCCCAAGGGGTCCCTTGCACTCCTGGGAGCAAAAGGGGTGAAGGGGCAGCTCAAAAGGCCCATGTGATGCTGGGTTGAGTACACAGGGCAGCGCCTGGATTGCGGCCTAGTGGTGAGTCAGACCCCTTTTCCTCCCCCCTCCCCCCTCCCCCCCTCCTGCATTCTGGGCTGAATGTGCGCCTGTGCTGGGGAATAAAAAATGACCCTCCCTTGGGGTGGCTCCACCATAAGTGCAGCAGAGTACCAGAAGCGCACTTCCTCACCTGCAGAGACCCGCGTGTGCTGAGCTGGGAGAAGCGTCTCTTCCCGAGGGTCATTGTTGTCGTCGCCCATTTCTTTCTTGTTGCTCCCCCGTCAATAGGCTCCAGGCGATTTACACAGAAACACTGAAGCCAGGTAAAGCATCCACGGATCATGGAAATGGAAGTTAAAGTTACACACCAGGTGCTTTACGGAAGGACGGCAGGGCCGGAACCCCAGATTCAAAAGTGTTTGTTGCAGGGACGCCACCCAGGTAGAGAAGGCCTTGGAGTCCGCTCGCTTCGTCCGTCTCGCCTTCTCAAGAGGGGGAGGGGTAAAGAGATCCACGCAGCTACACTTCGCCTGGAGAAAGGCAAAATGCGTCCTCACTGGAAGGAAGAAAAGCAGAAGAGACTGGAAAACGGACTTGGCACACAGACCTGCCATGACCAACAGAAGATACTGGAAGGCTTTGGTGGGCCTTGGCCTTGACTTTGGAGTTGTAGTTCACCTACATCCAGAGAGCGCTGTAGACTCAAACAATGATGGATCTGGACCAAACTTGGCACGGACGCTCAATAAGCCCCAATGGCGCAGTTTAGGGGAAATGGAGCTTGGATTTGGGAGTAGTTGTTGCTGGGATTTATAGTTCGCCTACAATCAAAGAGCATTCTGAACCCCACCCGTGATAGAATTGGGTCAAACTTCCCACACACAACCTGCATTTTCTGATGGTCTTTGCTGACACCCCCTTGCAGCCCCCTCCCAAAGGGCCCCGACCCCCACGTTGAGAAACACCGTCCTACAGTCAGAAGGTTCTTCCTCGCGTCCGGGTGGAATCTCCTTCCCAATCGCTTTGATAGCCTGTTCCATCCTGTGTGATTCCTTGTAGTAAAGGCCGCTCATGGGCTGGCCATCAGGAGACCCCAAGGCACACAGGACCGCCAACCCCTTTCAAAAGCCCTCCCGGCTACTGACCCCTGCCTGGCCTGCTTCTCCGCCGGCTCTGATTGTTTTTGGCCAGCCGGCCATCTGGCCGCCTGCTGCTGCAAAGGGCTCTGGGAAGTTTGACCCCAAAGGGCAGAGGGGCATTTTCATCCATTTCTAACTAAGTCTGGAACCAAAAACACCGCTGATGCTGCTGATGCTGCTGATGCTGCTACTATGCGGCCGAGATGAGGTCATGCAAAAGTCTTTGCGTGCATTTGGAGTGTGTGTGTGTGTGTGTGTGTGTGTTGAACATAGGGACCGAGATGCATCCCAAGCTCAGAAGACCTCAATGTTCGCCATGGATCAAAATGGCAAAGGCAGCGCTTTGGCTTTGGCAGGAAAGGCCTGGCTGGACCCCGGCTTCCATGGTTTGCTGGATCGGACCAAAGAGCGAAGGAAGGTTCCCTTCCAACCAGAAAAGGGGGAGCTTGCAATGGACACTGGCCGGGGCTGGGATGGGACGAGGCATGGCTCCAGCCACAGCCGCCTTCAACCTGGGGTGCGGCAGCTCAAATAGCCAGTGGGATCCCAGTCTGCGTCAATGGGAGCACAGTGTGTTGTGATGGAGGGAAGTCCAGGTGCCCCCCCCCTCCTGCTTTGCAATGAGAGCCCCGTGTCCAAGCCATTCAAGGGGGAGGCGGACCAGAAGGAACGTGTCCAGGGAAAGGCCCCCCAGATGGCCCAAGGCTGGAAGCCACGCATCCCTTGAGGAGTGGCTGAGGGAGCTGCAGGGGAGGTTTGGCCTGGGGGGGGGGGGGAGGCAGAGGGGCAGCCTTTGGAAGGGGGTCCCATTGAGGTCGGGGGGAGGAGGGGGGGCAAGCCTGGTGTTCTGCTGCTCCAGAGACCGGGACACCAGGATCACCCGTGGACTGAACGCCAGGGAAAGAGGCGCCACCTAAGCAAGAGGAAAATGTCAAGGCAGTAAAAACCGTTCAGCCGTGAAACACACTGCTGCTTGGGCGCCTGGCGGAGCCTCCTTCCTCCTCTGAAGGTCTTGGAGCAGAGGCTGGAGGGTCATCTCTCGGGAGGGCTTGGCTGGTGCCTTCTTTCATAGCAGAAGGGGGATCAGCGGGATGGCTCTGGAGGTCTCCCCCCCCCCCAGCTCAGGATTCTGTGGTTCCACCTGGCGGGGGCCAAAGCCTTTGCGCCCTGTGTGTCCTGCCCCACAGCCCACCACCCAGCAGTGGACTCGGTGGTCCCTGAATCATGGTGTCCATATATCCTGGGCTTGGAAGAGACCCCCACCACCTCTTGGAATGCATGCAAGTGTTTACATGCGTACATGTGCAGGCATGTGTATACACAAATACAACAACAACAACAACAATTGACACAAGCAGAGTTGGATGATCTGGACATAAAAACAAGACAGCTGATGTCAATCCATTCCTCTCGATACCCGGGTAGTGATGTTGACAGACTTGACCTGCCCAGAAAATCAGGAGGGGGGGGGGTCTTCTGCAAGGGAAAGCAGAAGAAGAAGAAGAAGAAGAAGAAGAAGAAGAAGAGAAACGGACAGTTCCTGGGAAACATTGAGAGCCAAATGGACAAGGAAAAAACATGGCGGTGCCTCACAAATGGGACTCTGAAAAAGGAGGCAAAGGAGGGCCTGGTTCTGGCAGCCCAAGAACAAGCCATCAGAACCAAGGCCATCAAAGCCAGAACTGAAAAGTCAACGACAGATCCCAAGCGTAGACTCTGCAAGGAAGCAGCGGAACGATGGGTCCCACCCTCAGCTGCTGCAAGAAGATCCCGCAGACGGACTCCAAGCAGAGGCAGGGCACCCTCTGACGACCCATTGGAGCCTGTGCCACAAACACCACCTGCCTGCAACACAGAACGGGTGGGATCACAAGCCGGAAAAAAAGTTACAGAGAATGAACACGTCAAGCCATTCTGGGACTTCCGGATTCAGACTGAGAAGTTTTGGAACGCATCACTCCTCACCTCATGATCGTGGGGTAAACAAAGTATGGATTGTCGATATTGCAATCCCAGGCCACGGCAGGATTGAAGAGATGCACAATACGAGGATTGAAAGAGCGAACTGCAAAGACTCTGCCACAAGCCAGCCAAGGGGGTCCCAGTGGTGGTGGGCACACTGGGCGTAGGGCCTCAAGACCTTGGCCTGCACTTAAACACAGTCGGCACTGACAAAATCCCCACTTGGCAGCTGCAGAAGGCCGGCTTGCTGGGATCTGCACGCATTATTTGCCGATACATCACACAGTCCGAGACACTTGGGAAGGGTCCAACATGTGACCCAATAGAGCAGCCGGCAGAGTGGCCTTGTTTGCTGTGTACTCATCTTGCTGTGTATTAATAGTAGTAGTAGTAGTAGTAGTAGTAGTAGTAATCGTTACCAATTTCTCCTCATGGCTCTAGTTAAAATGCATAGGTAAAACATAAGAGTATTTAAACATGTCTATTCAAAGACACAGAGCAGAGATTCAAATCCATTAAAACCATGTAGCGTGTAACTCTACAACGGGCCTTGCGGGGTCTCCCTTGTGGGGCTTGCGGACCCTGTGTCTCCGGGGGGGCCCTTCCGCCAAGGCAGTGGCCGCACGTGGGGTCCGCCCTGGGCTTTGTTATGAGTGGTATCTCCCTTCCATTCCGTCATGCAATCATGCGTTCCTTTATACCCCCTCCCCTCCCCTCCCCCAAAGCGAGGACCGGAGGAGGCTTGCAAAACTCAAAGCCGGTGCCCATAAAAGCCCATAAAAGTCCTCCCAGGTGCAAACAGGCCAGAGGTGACGGCTAAAATGCAATAACCGCCTTGGCATTCTATTTATAGGCCTCGTTGAGGGAAGTGCCGAGGGAGCTGTCCGGAGCCCGGGACTTATTTCGGGAATTAAGTTCAGGACCTTGGAGAGCTCCAAGGAAAAGCCGCACAGATTAGCAGGCCGCGGGAAGGGCTGACATGCAGGCAGCCCCCTCTCCCTTCCCATGCGCAAAGGGGCTGCCCCACATGCATGATTTCTTTTTGGGGGGTGGGGTGGGGGGTCTTTCTCTGTATCCCAGCTGAGGCCTCCTTTGCTCAGGCCTGAGATCTCACTGTGAACCCGAACAAGGAGGACGCGTTGCCTCCAGGGGGGTGAACACCCCCCCTCCCCCTCGTTTGCATACATTTGCATGCCATCTGAGTGCCGTTTCTGCGCAATGTTCTTCCTCTCCCAGTTGTTTCCACATTACACTTCCCTATAGCCCCAAACCGCAATGTTCTCTAACGGAGGAGGAGGGGATTCCTTCCGCAAAGGCTCTCTCTGAAATACAGATGTATCGGGCATGGGCAAACTTGGGCCTTCCCTCCAGGTGTTTTGGACGTCAACTCCAACCTTTCCTAACAGCCTCAGACCCTTTCCTTTTCCCCTCAGCCGCTTAAGCGGAAAGGGGGCAGAAAAGGAAAGGGTCTGAGGCTGTTAATCGGCCTTTAGTCCCCCCTTTGCACCATTTTGAGAGGTGGGCACCTGTGTGTGAGGGGGCGCCCAGGCTGTGGGTTTCAGGCAGTTTGGCCACAGCTTGGTGGCTGCCTTGTGGAGAGCCATGTGAAGCGCCTTTACAACGACAGCTTCCGGTATCTCTTCTCATTGGATCACGGCAGTTAAAGTGTGGTCAAACCGTGCTAGGGGTGACCCCCACCCCCCAGACCCCAGCTGAGCATGAGCCCACAGTGGGATGGAACGGCTTTCAACAAGCCAAGATGATGTGAGGCCTCACCAATCGGAAAATAGTGTCGAGATCAAGGGAAGTCCTGGTCCCAGTGGGTTCTGCCTTTGCCAGGGCTGCCCTGTGATCGTGAGTCCCACCCCGGGCAAAGCCACTCAGGAGGAGATGGACAACGCCAGGAGGGGTCCAGTGGAGGGCTTGGAAGCCATGGATCCCTCTGAAGAGGGGCAGAAGGAGGGTTGGAGCTTGGAGAAGAGATGGCCGGGAGAAGAGGACGCCAGGGTCACGAAAGGAGGTGACCTTGAGGAGAAAGGAGCAAGGCTTCTGTATGCAGCTCGAGAGAGTAGGACACAACGGAGCAATGGATTTCAATGGCAAGAGAAGAGAATCCACCCCGATATTAGGAAGGACACCTTGACCGCCAGAGAGGCTTGACTCTGGAACATGCTTCTGCCTGGAGTCTGGCGGAGCCTCCTTCTCTGGAGGTTTTTTTAAAACATTATGGCCATCTGTCAGGAGGGCTTGGGCGGTGCCTTTCTTAATAGCAGAAGCGGGTTGGACTGGATGGCCTCTGGGCGCCCCTTCCAAAGCGCCTCCTATGAGTTTCTCACAGCCTCTTACTAACCTCTAGAGGAGAGCAATGGGGAGCATGGAGGCCTTGTGTGGGGTGCCCCCCTGGGCTCTCCCCGACCTCTCTCCTAAATTCTCAGCCTTTTCCTGAGAGCCCCCGCCAGTTCCTTCTTTCTGGGGAGCAGATGGCGGCTGTTTGGCAGAGGAGACCTTCAAGGAGCGCCGCCGCCAGCTGTGCCCTGCCTCTGCCCCTCCTTCTCACTCTTGTTTGTTTGTGCGAATGCGAGGCTGCCAGCCGTGCAATGGCATGATCACACTGAGGAGGTGGGGGGGGGGGGGGAGCCATTGTCAGCCAAGGCCTTCCCAACCATGGAAGGAGGCTGAGTACAGCGCAGAAGCCACATTGGGCCACAATCCCAAGGCCCACCCAGTCCAACCCCATTCTGCCATGCAAGAGGGCGCCATTCAAGCCCTCCCAACAGATGAGCCAGGGCGCGGCTGGGATGGAGCAGGGAGGAGCTGGGGCGGGGCCGGGGTGGGCCAGGGCGTAGCTGGGGGCGGGGCAGAGCCAGGGGCGGGGGCAGAGCCTTTGGCCTAGGGCGCCAAAAGGGCCTGATCCGGGCCTGCATCTAGTCCAACCTCCACTTCAGGCCTTTGACAGGACGGGCCATGGATGTAGGACTCGGCCTCCGGATTTCCTTCCAAGACCTTGCAAGTCTTCGGGGGCAAAAGGCACTCGTTTCCTGCAAACCCGGTCCTGATGATATGGAGCAGGAATTTAGGTGGCCTTGCCGAGAGGAGGCAGAAGCCCTAGGAGTCCGCCAAAGAGGATCCCGTACTCTGGCGAGCTAGAAACACCCAATTTCCCTTTCCCAATAAAGGTCTCAGCCAATGAGGGCCGAGAAGGCGGGCCGGGTTCCCCGGAGGGGCCTTCAAGCCAGCGTGGCATTGTCCTGAGCGAAGGAATACACATCTTTGGCCTGGCGCGGATGCCCAGGCCCCAGGAGGCCTTCCTCCTCGGCTGCCGATGAGAACTGAGAACTGTTAGGTTGTCCATTGTTTTTAGGTGTTTTAGATGCTAATTGTTTTTAGGTGTTTTTAGGTGTTTTTAGATGTTAGATATTTAGATGTCTTTAGATGTCCAGGCATTCAGCTTGTGTTTCACTGTCAATCGGCCAGAGCCAACTGGGGTGGGCGATTAATAAATCCCAAAATAAATGTGAATAAATAAATAATACGTGTCTTCAAATGTATCTTGCCAAAAGGAAATGAAGAGAAAGGGGGAGAGGTGGGTTGCGGCATCCCTGCTTTCCGAAGGCAAGGAAACCACTTGGTGGATAATGGGGGATCACCCCCCCCGGGGGGGGAAGGGGAGCCCTACTCCGAGGCCCAGGGGCAGGGCCGTAGCCAGGATTTTGGTTGGGGGGGGCTGAGTTTGGTTCGGGGGGGCTGAGACTGGGTGGAAGAGGGTCTACCTTAGCAAACCTTTTGTATTGTTATCCCAATAGCCCCATTAATGTGGGATATAATGAGCATGGTGATCAGATCATGATATGAATAAACATAACAGTTTAAATAATGTACCAGTAAGGCCTTCTCGCGGACCACCCTGCGAATTTCGGGGGGGGGGGCTGAACCCCCTTAGCCCCCCCTGGCTACATGCCTGCCCAGGGGAAAGGCATCAGCTGCCATGCAAGGAAGTCTTTGATCAAACCTGGTGTTAGGAATTTCCTGGCTCAAGAATGTGAGTTTCCCTTGAGCCAGGGTGTGTGTGTGTGTGTGTGTGTGTGTGTGTGTGTGTGTGTGTGTTGGGTCACAAGGGTGGCATCTCATCTTATGTTCTGTACACAGGAATATAGGGGAAATGTGGGGAAATACATTCAGGTAATAGGGAAATAGGTACCATACCTCATATCAACCCATCACCACCCCCACCCCCGCAAAGAGGTCATAGGAGTGCTTAGAGCAGGAGAAAGGGTCCGCGGGGTTTGATAGAAAAGAAGGAAAGTCTCTGAAAGTTTCTCAAAGTCCTTGGGAGAACAAGAAAGTTGATAGGAAATCCATGAAGCGTGGGTTGCAGGAGCATTGCCACGTGGGGGCCACGTGGGGCCTTAGGTTCCCACATGGGGGAGGGATAGGGGATTATGGGATCACTCCAGCCTGGTGTCCTTGGTGAAACTATGAATTCCTTGGTTCTGAACGATCTTTTACGGAACTACTGTATGGGAAGGGAGGGGGTCACCCCCGATATCACGGATAGAACACCAAGGCATGAGATGTATATTTCAAAAGGGAAAGTTCAAAGGTCGCCCAAGCGGAGCTCCGCAGGCCGCCGTCCTGGTGTTTCGGGCGGAGACTTTGTGCTTGAAGAGGCCTTTGGGAAGTGACCTCTTGCCGGCCAAGGCCTTGGGCCAGCAGCATGCTCCCCTGGCCTCATTTCTTCCTTTTGGACAGCTATCTCTTCCATTGCTTTCAATTCTATTGGTATTCTCTGTGTGTGTGCGTGTGTGTGTGTGTGCATTCTATATTATACTTTGACTTCCGCATGTGTTGTTGATGGCAGCTTCCCACGGGTACATTTGTGTTTCCTGGGCCTGCCCTATATTTCCGGAAGCAGCTTTGGGGCCTAGGGCTGGGGAAAAGAGGGAATGGATGGATGTTACAAGAGTGCTTCCTTTCCAAGGCCCTTCGCTTGGTGCCGCCTTCTCCTGCCAGGCTCTCCCCTTCGGTTCCAGAAAACCCGCTCTTCCTCCATCTGTGCCCGCAAACCCCCCGGGCATGGGCTGCAAGGCTGCAAACGCCAGAGAGATGCCTTGGTGGGCAGTGGCCTCAGAGGAGGGGTCCAGGCAAAGCCGGAGCCAGTGAAGAGTCACAGGGAGAGCTTGGGCGCAGCCTTGAGGGTCAGTCCTCCAGGATCTCTGTGGCCATGATGTGGAATTCAGGCTGTAGTTCTGTTGTCGAACAACCAGATAAGTCCCACCGACCGGTTGTCGAACAACCGGACAAGTCCCACCGACCGGTTGTCGAACAACCGGACAAGTCCTGCAGACCGACTGCGGGACAGAGGCCGCGAGGGTTCGGTTAATCTGGCGAGCCCGGAGCGACTAGGTCCTCGTAGCCTACCCGCCTCCCGTAGATCCAATTATGCTCACCAATACTGCAAGGTAGATGCCACGAAATTGTTTATTCTGCTCAGCTGAGAGGATGCGAACCGCAATACCCTGATTCCCGCAAAGAACGCATGCATGTACATTCAAAACATTGGTTTTTAAAGGTTACAGAACTGTCAAAACAATTGAATTTCCCGCCCGCCCTCTTCCGGGCTGGCTCCGCTGGTGATTGGTTGGAACGTTGAGGTCAGCTGGTGGGCGGGACGCCGG
The DNA here is from genome assembly GCA_030556195.1 of Anolis apletophallus. Lineage (NCBI taxonomy): Eukaryota > Metazoa > Chordata > Lepidosauria > Squamata > Anolidae > Anolis > Anolis apletophallus. The sequence continues at coordinate 142,041,174 of JARBWK010000009.1, read as the reverse complement.
TCAGCTCCAGGGAGCCTATCGGCGCTCACTCCCACTTGCCGGCTTCGGCCAATCAGAGGTCCATGGCCATATAAGGAATGTCCGGGAAGAGGAGCTTAGGCGGGGATTACTGACAGGATGGCATATGAATGAAAACAAAGAGTCCGGGCCAGGTAACGACCTGGGGCAACACCTGGAAGTGATGAAATCATTGAGTTGATGTGTCCCATCCATATGTGAATGAGGGAGAAGGGGAAGAAGGCCTGGTGATTCACTCAGACCCTTTGGTGACAAAAGAACTTATTCTGGGGCACACCTTGGTTTCCGAGGCCAGATGTGTCACCCGTTGTGAAGAACAAACATTTATTGTCCAGGCTCCAAAGGCTAGTTTAGTTAGACTAGAAATCCGACCGTTAAACCGCCTCAGGACTGATGAAGCGTGGGGCCAAGACAAGAGTTTAGCTTTGCCATAACAAGATCTCCACCAGGAAACGCATGCAATATGAATATGGTGATCCATAAAGGTTTTGGAACAGGGTTCAGTCGCATTTCCTCTTGCCAAATACAACAAACACTTTCAAGGCAGTCTTTTCTTAACAAGGGCAAGAAGGGGAAGGGAAGGGTTACAAGGGGTCAAGGGAGGCATGGGACAATATTGTACAGATGCACAGATACAGAGATGAACCCACATTTATGATTTCTGCTTCCCTGATGTCAGCCCAACACAAACAGACAAGACCCCTGCTTCATAGGCCAATTCCTTTCTCAAAACTTTTCCTTCTGAGCCCAGAGGTGTCCCAAGAGTGGGGAGAGAAGGGGAAAGATAAGAATATAGATAAAAGTGCAAAAATCAGAATAAGTTCCTTTCCTCCCTTGGGGGTCCCGAACCCGGGAACCCCATCCCAAACGGCCTTGGCCCTGCCGCTTGAGCTATCGCATCCTTCCCTTGGATGCAGCTCTCCTCGCAGTCTTAAGGCGCCCGGGAAGCAGGAGGAGAGAAAAAAATATATAAAAATTCAGGAGAAATGGGGAGAAGGTCAGAAAATGAAGGAACCTTTCGGACAGGCTCCGGCGGGGCTAAGGGAGAAGACGTGCGGGTTTCCACCCGAGAACAGGCGTGCGTGCTGAAGTTGGGACTTGTTCACTCGCGGAACGACCTGCGGCTTGAAGGCTGTCGGCCTCGACAACAGTTCCACAAGGGAACCGCCTGGCGAGCATCAGAGTCACAACCCAAGTTCCAGATGAAAGGCTCGCCAGGAGGCCAGGACAAAAGGCAGAGACCTTGAGCGCATTCTGGCCAGGAGTGGACGCAGGGGGTCTCCGGCCCAAAAGTGCAAGCGTAAAGAACCCGTTTTTACACAACCAAGTGAACACTGTCCCAGTTTGAATGGTCCCTCCCCTGTCTCCGGTTGGCCAGAAAAGAGCCTGGCTAGGATTCATGCCAGGATTGATCGGCAAGGGAGAGGAGCAGAAGGAATTGGCCTAGACCAGGCCTGGGCAGACTTGGGCCTTCCCTCTGGGTATTTTGGACTCCAGCTCCCACCATTCCTAACGGCCTCGGGTCCCTTCCTTCCCCCCTCAGTCGCTTAGGGGGAAAAGGAAAGGGAAACGGAAAAGGAAGGGGCGTGAGGCTGTTAGGAATGGTGGGAGTTGGAGTCCAAAACACCTGGAGGGAGGTAGGGAGGGAGGGCCCAAGTTTGTCAAGGCCTGGTCTAGAGTGAAGGGCTGGTTGGCTGCAGAGCGGCCCCCGGGGGAGGGCACAGCCTGGAAATACACCGTTTTTTTCTGAAAGAAAAGCCTGCAGAAGAGAAGGGGCGGAGAGGAGACCTCCTGAGGGCCAGGGATACATAAGATGTGAAGAAGTCCTGGGTAGGGAGGAGGGGGCAGGCTTCCTTTCTGCTGCCCTGGAGACTAGGGCGCAATGGACCCACGGCTTCAAACAACGGGACGGAAAGGAGATTCCGTCTGAACACGAGGAAGAACTTCTTGACTGGGGAGAGAGAGAGAGAGAGAGAGAGAGAGAGAGAGAGAGAGAGAGAGAGAGCTGTCTGTCCAGCAGTGGAACTCTCTGCCGCGAAGGGGGTCTGGTGGAGGCTCCTTCTTTTGAGGCTTTGAAATAGAGGTTGGGTGGCCATCTGTTGGGGTGGGGGGCTTTGAATGCAATGCTCTTGGTTCTTGGCAGAATGGGGTTGGACTGGACGAGGGCCCGCCAGGCCTCTTCCAACTCTGGGATTCTATGGAAGATACAAACAAAAGAACTATACTGGACTGGTATACAGAACAGAAGAAACACACTGAGAGAAAAATTCTGTGGAAGATCCCAGAGGGGTTTGTTTACACGTCAGGGCCAGGTGGAGTTGGCCGCCCTGATACATCTTATAAAACAGTTCATATATTATACATTTGGGGAAAGATACGTTATTTGTTTATTTATTATTTGACCGTATATGCCGCCACCCCCCGAAGGCTCGGAGTGGTTTACAATACGAACAGAAGCAGTATACAATAAAACCCATTTAGCAACAATAAATCACATATCAGCAAGATTTGAACGCTTGCCGGAATAAGTAAGTTTTGCATGCCCTCCGAAAGGAAGGTAAACTTTGAAGGGCTCGAGTTTCTGCCAGCGAAGCATTCCAAAGATATGGCGCCACAACCATGAAGGCTCTGCGCCTGGTTGACGTCAGGTGAAAGGTCTTAAAGTTGGGAACTTCGAGCAAGTTTTGGTCTTCTGAACGGAGTGATCTCTGGGGTTGATAGGGGGTGAGGCGGGCCCTCAGGAACGCCGGCCCTGGACCATTTAAGGCCTTAAAGGTAAGAACCAACACTTTGAAAGTAATCCGGTGCTCAACTGGCAGCCAATGCAACTGTTGCAGAATTGGAGTAATACGACATCTCCTCGGCTCCCTGGCTAGAAGTCGTGCAGCCGCATTTTGTACCAGTGATATCGGAGGTGCCCCCCCTTTTTCTTAGGCTCTGTAGAAGACAGTTTAAAACCAAGGGATTCATAGTTTTCCCGAGAACACCAGGATGGAAGTGATCCCATAATCCCCTATCTGTCCCCCACGTGGGAACCTAAGACTCTTCCCATGGCCCCATGGTCCCACATGACAATGCCTCTGTAACCCACACTTTATGGATACACCCAGTTATTTTCCTTTTGCATCACTCTTATGGACTTTTGCTCATTCCCAAAGACCTTTCCCTTTCTGTCTAGGACCCCTTTGTCTTGGGCTATCTTTTGTGAATCTAATAAACGTGTATCTTTCTGGTGGGTAGGCAGGGGTGATCAGGATGGTATATTTTCCCCATAAACCCCAATGTAACCCCCCCTCATGTTTTCCCCATGTATATAATTTTAAAAAAATATGAAAGTGCCTCTGTTTACCTTTAGTCAGCTCTTTTGGCAAGGCTTGCTATCTGCATTCCTGAAGCCTTGATTCAATCATCCCTCCACTAGCCTCAATGGCAGGAGCCAGCCTTTTCCAAAAGGGTCTTTCCCCCTTGGGCCAAAACTGGTTTCTGCTAATCAATAGACAAAGGGTCTCTGAGTTTTCGCCTGCCTTTGTGCCATTGATTAATAGGCAAAACTATTTCTATATTTCATAAACGGCCACCTCTATCAGCCTTGGAAACTGGTACATGGCTACAGCTTCTTCATTTGTTTACCATCCAAAGAACTGAGGCCCTGCAGCAATATATCAATCTGTGTCCATCAAACAGAGAAAAACACAGATGAGGACATTTGATCCTCAACCAAAAGACAATAGAATGGCTCGGCCTGAGAACAGGAGGGTCCTTGCTGGACACTTGGCCACTTGATCTACATATTTAATCCCATCAAAATGTTTTTCTGCCTTCATTGTGCTACTCATCTCTCACCTCTTCGCCCCCATTGGCTGGAAACCGGGAGAAGATGCAGCCAGCCAGGAGGATTCCGTCCAATCAACGCGAAACTGGTTTGGGGCGGGAAGTGGGAAATTTGAATCTGTAGACTTATAAAATGGCAAGTTTTTCCAACGTAACCTTTATGTCAGCATTGGCGAACGATTGCGGCCGTCATCCTTTCCAGCTGGTCTGAATAAACCCCTCGGTGGGACTCCTTCAAATTGGTGAGCTTTTTGTTGGGAAATTCTAGGGAAAATTGGGATTGGGCTTCCTTTCTCACCAGGGTTAATATGGACCCTCTTTGGTGGTTCTGGCTGGTCTGCCTCCATGGCAAGACACCCCAAATTCTGTTCGGTAACACCAGCTTTAGCTTCCGGATCACCGACAGAGGCAGGCCAATGTAGAGGGCGTTACAGTAGTCTAATCTCGAGATGACCGTAGCCTGGATCACCGTAGCCAGGTCATTCCTAGACTGATAGAGGGCCAGTCGTCTAGCCTGACACAAATGGAAAAATGCGATTCTGGTCACAGCGGAGACCTGGGCCTCCATTGTCAGCAGAGGGTCTAAAAAGACTCCCAGACTCTTTACCGAAGGTGACGGGCGTGACGCTTCGCCATCCAGGGTAGGCAACTGGATCTCCCCACTGCCCAGACGGCCCAGCCATAGGATCTCCGTCTTTGCTGGATTCACCCTCAGCCTGCTGGCACGCAGCCATCCAGGGACGGCCTCTGATGGAAATTACTGATGGAAATTATTGGGTACAGAGTCCGGCTGGCCTTCCTACATTAGATAAAAGGATAGAAGTTATTCAGAAAGTAATAGATGCAAATGTGATCGCTGTTTCTGATCTTAGTGTTTTGAGTCCTGGATCAGGCTTTGGATGCCTGGCCATGGCCATGATGGGCTTGTGTGCATGGAGAGTCCAGGGTGTTGGGGACAATGGGCGACAGCCAAATAAAGGAATGTCCACAGAAATGCTGAAATGGCCAAGGTCTCCTGCTGGGCTTGGACACACCTTGGAGAGCTCATTCGAAAGGGAGGAATGTCGCTTTAGCTCATTCTGGCCTGATGTCCTTTAGGAAACTATACCTCTTTTTTGGGGGGGGTGGTGTTCCTGTGTTCAATAACAGTCATAGCAGACACTGCCCAGAAGGCCTTTCTGGGACCAGAGGTGACCCTTACATTCAAGATGCAACAAATATTCAAATATTCAAAGAAATATATGTTAAAAATTCAGGGGGAAAGTCACAGAAATATACGTTAAAATATTCACAGAAATATTCATAAAAATATTCTCAGAAACAGGCTTTGAAATAATCACGAAAAAATTTGCAGAAATGTTTGTTAAGAATCTTCACAATGAATATTCATTAAAATATTAATAAAACTATTTGCAGAAATATTCACAAAATGGAACCAGCGAATGCCCCACCTCCAGGAGGACCAACCACGAAAGCTGCTGCACAGGACTCCTGGCCAATGGGAGCCCAGATCGTAGCCGGGCCTGCTTTCAGCCAATCAGAGGCTGGTGTGGATATTCTGAATAGCCATCCAAGTAAATTAATATGTTCTGTATTTTCCGATGCTTTATGCCCGTGCTTTTATTTATCGCGCCAGGAGCGAACTAAATAGTTGTATTGCATTTTTAAAACACACAAAGTTTGCAAACTTGGCATTCTGCTAAGTGTCCTTTGACCACTTGGAGGTCCTTCAGTGTCGCTGTGAGAACATCCTCCATGGTGCATGTGGCAGGGCTCCGGTTGCATTGCAGCAGGTGGTCTGTGGTTTGCTCTTCTCCGCACTCGCATGTCGTGGACTCCACTTTGTGGCCCATTTCTGAAGGTTGGCTCTGCATCTCGTGGTGCCAGAGCGCAGCCTGTTCAGTACCTTCTATCTGCCAAGGAGGGAGTTTCTCAGCCATGGCTTGAGGTTCTGAGTTTGAGCCTGCCACTTTTGGACTCTCGCTTGCTGAGGTGTTCCAGCGAGTGTCTCTGTAGATCTTAGAAAACCATTTCTTGATTTAAGGTGCTGGCGTGCTGGCTGATGTCCAAACAGGGGATGATGGGCCAGAGATGCCACTGCCTTGGTCCTTTCACTATTGGTTGCTACTCCCCGGCGGATGTCAGGTGGTGCCATACCGGCTAAACAGTGTCATTTCTCCAGTGATGCAGGGCGCAGACACCCCGTGACGATGAGGCATGTCTCATGAAGAGCCACATCCACTGTTTAAGCATGCTGAGATGTGTTCCACATGGGGGGGACAGGAGAGAAGACACCGCCCCCCCGGGCAACGTCTTCATAGACGGCTGATTCTCTCACTCCAGAAGCGACCAGCTCTGCCGATTTCCTTTTGGCCCCTGAGATGGAAAGGCCTCCGCTTTGGCCTTCTTTCCGCTTCTGGCTGCTTCGCACTCCAGGACCCTGAACCCTGCGATTTTAGGGGAGCTGAAATAAGCGGTCAAACCTATCGTGAGGTTTCCCTGGTAAGACCTGTGCAGAGGGGCTTTGCCTTTGCCTTTGCCTTCCTTTGCGGCTGAGAGAGTGTGACTTGCCCAAGGTCACTGGTTTCCATGGCTGAGGGAAGAGGATTTGAACCCTGCCCTCCTGAGTGGTCAATCTAAATCACTGAGTGCTGGGTGCACGAACAACAAGTAGTACAAGACTAAGATATAAAAATATCTATTTCATAACATCATAAACAGCATTGGATTATACAGATGTTACACACATTAAACAGGACTAGTCATACATAGAGAAACATCACAGGAGATGCTCTATACGCAATAGAACAATGGCAAACAATCATAATAGAATCGCAACTCCTCAAATAATATAATGACCGTCCATAGAATCGAATGATGTCCCCAGATACTGTAAAGTCCAAATGGCGGATGACACAGGGATATAGGAGGTAGAATAAGCTCCAAAATATAAGTTCAAAAAGAGGCCGACGGGTTGGCGATGCCACATTTGGAGGACATTTATGTCTTCCCCACCACCCACAACACCTTTTCTAAAGCTATTTCTCATTATCATCGATATATTGATGATGTCATATTTCTTATCAATGATTCCATCAATTTGAGTGACTTAAACATGTGGTTGAACACATGGGATACCAACATCCAATTTACAGTGAATGCTAGTCAAGAAAAAGTAAATTTCCTTGACCTCACTATCTTCCCAGACAAAGGCCTCCTTAAAACCAGCAACCATAGAAAATTGGTAAAAAGGAACTCATATCTACACTTTAAGAGTTTCCACTCACACCCATTAAAATCAAATCTACCGTTTACACAATTTTCCAGACTGAAACGCAACTCCTCCTTTAATTATGATTTTGAAAGAGAAGCTAAAACCATGAAAAAGGAATTCCTAGCAAGAGGTTATCCAGAACAGATAGTCTCCAAGGCCCTCATTAAAGCCAGGCACTCAGATAGAAACAGCCTACTCATGAGTAAAACCTAAGGCCCAAACAGATAATATGGTGTGGCCTTTAACACTTACACCTCATTCGAGTTCTATCATTAAACTTATACGGACATATTGGCCCATTATTTCACACATCAAAGGGCTAGAGCATCCCCCTCTTGTCGCTTATAAGCGTACACGTAATTTAGGTGACACCTTGACCCACTCGAATCATGCTTACACACATATCATGAGCAATCTTAGTAAGGGCACCAAGACCTGTGGCAGATGTTCTATCTGCAAAAGTATTTGTACTGATACTACTATACACAGCCCCTCCCTAGGGAAGAATTTTGAAGTACGATGTTTCGCAACCTGCGCCAGTTCTTACGTCACGTATGCCATCAGTTGTTCCTGCCCGGCAGTTTATGTTGGGATGACCACCAGATTGTTACGCCAACGTTTTATTGAGCACAGAAGTAGGATTAACACAGGAAACACTGATTTACCCTTGTATACACATTGCCTACAACATAAACATCAACCTGACTCACTGCGCATTAGAGTACTTGATAAAATTGAACCACATATGCATACAGACCCCTTTAAGGCCCTTTGCAAACTTGAAAGACTCTGGATAATCCAATTAAACTCAGAGATTCCTAATGGGTTAAACGAGGTAATCAGTGTTCAATCACTAATTACCTAATGTTCCACCTGAATTACTTCATAATACACTCCTGATCCTTCCTCTCTCACCTTTATGGTCACCTTACTGCCTAAGTAAGGTTAAGCCTGAATGCTTCGCTGACTGGTATGTTACCTTTAATTTATAATGTACTCTGGGTTGTTTTATAGACTATTGTATTGTATTTGATATGTACCTATACCTCTCTTTAGACACTTGGACCACGGAAATATCATTTATGGCCTTGAGAAAGCCCCGCCCGGGGGCGAAACGGGGGAGTGGCCCCGAAAAAAGCTTTGGCATCGCCAACCCGTCGGCCTCTTTTTGAACTTATATTTTGGAGCTTATTCTACCTCCTATATCCCTGTGTCATCCGCCATTTGGACTTTACAGTATCTGGGGACATCATTCGATTCTATGGACGGTCATTATATTATTTGAGGAGTTGCGATTCTATTATGATTTATTGCCATTGTTCTATTGCGTATAGAGCATCTCCTGTGATGTTTCTCTATGTATGACTAGTCCTGTTTAATGTGTGTAACATCTGTATAACCCAATGCTGTTTATGATGTTATGAAATAGATATTTTTATATCTTAGTCTTGTACTACTCCTGAGTGGTCACCCAGTGGCCAGGGCATGAGAGAGAGGGCGAGGCAAGGCCCTTGGTCCTAGTCTGCGAAGGTCAGGCCAGCCCCCGCCCCATCCCACCCCTCCCTGGCAAGCCCCCCCCCTGAGGCCACCCCCCCTCTAATGGGAGCGCCATGGAGATAAGTGGGGGGAGGAGGGACCGGAGGGAAGGAGAGGGACCGCGGCGTAGATTAAGTTGAATTGAAAACTAAATGGAAATAAATTACATTAAATTGGCAACTTTCGGGACTGAATTATTGCACGGCGCTCCAATTACATACAAAGGAATCAGTGTCTGGTAATTAACGCCTTTCATTAATGCGATATCATTTAGGCTCGCCGTCTGTTCCAGCTCTTGATGTGATTAAAGACATGTCGAATGAAGGGGATCCAAGAACGAGGCAGGACCCGGAGCAGCAGGGGTGGAGTGTCCTTTGCCGGGTGCCCGCTTCCGGCCCCCTCCTTCAGGAAGGTACAGAGCCCCCAAGAGAGACGGGAGATGAAGCCCCTCCCAGGCGGGCAGCAGAGGGGCAGGGGTCTCGCAAGCCGGGGTCTGAATCCCCGCCCAGTGGGCAAGCCACACTCTCTCAGCCCCAGAGGAAGGCAAGGGCAGGCGGCAGGTTCTCCTGGGGGAGGCTTCCAAGTAGGAAAGGAATCGGGAGACAAAGGTCTTGGAGAGCTGGGTTCAAATTCCTGTTCAGGAGATGGCGTTATCGAACAATATTAGGGGGCCCTTCCCAGAAGGGGACAGAGCCCTGACCGCCTCTAGAATGCGAGGATCACGGCCGAAGTCTAGGTGATCCCTTTAAACTATAAATCCCACAGAAACCCAATATTAGGCTTACCCATACCGGAAGCACGCCAGAGACCGAGAGAAGAGTCTCAATCAGCTGATGACGGGGAGGGTCAGACAGGACAAATGGATACCCCCCCCCCCACAATCATCCCAAATTATCCCCATGCAGCCCACTTCCCAGAGAAATGATCTTTAAAACAACCAGCAGAATGCTGCTCTCCTTCTGGGAGTTATGGTTCCTTAGGTGCAATCACTGTCCTTGGAAACTGCAGAGTCTTGAGGGGCACAGTTGCTTCCTGGGGTGCAATAGGGTGTCAAAGTCCTTGAGAATCACAGAGTCCATGAGGCAGAAAGGGAAAAAGGCTGGGAATAACCCAACTGGGAAAGTCCTTGGGAAACTAAAAGTCCACAAAGCAGGGAAAGAGTTTGTATGCAACAATCCTCGGCCAGCCCGCTTGTACAGGGCCATCTCAGAGAAACAGCAAGAAAGTCCAGGTTATATGAGGTCCTTGGTGAACTGCTTCTCCCAAGCCAAAAGGCAACCAGGGAGAAGTTTCAGGAACAGTCCAGGAGAAAGAAACGATCAAAAGGGGCAAAAGGGGTCATTGTACTTGAGGAAACTAGGTCTCCCAAACTGGTAACGGTGGGGAAAATCCTCCTCATGGTGACTGGGTAAAAGGTCACTCATGGCCCCCCACCCTTGTTTCCTTTGTTTTGCGCAATGTGGCCGAGGGAAGGTGGCGCATGTGTGCTCTTAGGGGGAAACTGATGTTGAGACAGGAAATGGGTGCTTTGCAGTGGCTTCAATGGGTCAGGAAGGAATGGGGCAGAGGCAGAGGCAGAGGGAAAGAGAAGGGAAGGGGCCATTTTACTGGTCTCTGTCCTTGGGCTACCTGGCCCAAGATGGTGGAAAAGAACTGTGGAACTCCCTGCAGTTGGATTCCGTCCGTCACGGCATCAATGGCAGGGGGGACTGTGTCCCCATTGGCACCCTCTCCTTCAGAGGATGCCCAGGAGACCCTTCCCGACCCACCATTGCCCCTCGAGTGCCCTCCCAAGAGCCAGGCCCCTCCACCAGGAGCTTGCGGTTGGCGGACCTCATACCAGGGAACCGGACCTTGACGTCCCAATGGCATTCGAGGGGAGAGCTCCCCCCGCTCCCCCCCCCCCCGGTTGAAAGGCCAGCCATAGAAAGGAAGCCGCTCCCCTTGCTCTCAATCCAGGGCAACCCTCCCCCCAAATAAGCCGTATAGATCACCAAGAGACTTCAAGCAAGATTTGTTGTGTTTTTCCCCTTTATTATTTTCCACAACTCCAACATTGTGACATGCGAAAACGCTCCGGAATGAACCCGACAAACTCTCTCAACTCTAAATAAAATATGCCAATTTGGTGGTTCTTGTACAACTTGTATCTGTTATGCGCTGTATAAACCAGGCCTGGGCAAACTTCGGCCCTCCAGGTGTTGTGGACTTCAACTCCCACAATTCCTAACAGCCTACCGGCTGTTAGGAATTGTGGGAGTTGAAATCCAAAACACCTGAAGGGCCGAAGTTTGCCCAGGCCTGGTATAAACTGTATCAAAAGGCAGAGAATCCCACATTATCTGAGTGTGGACTCAGATAAGCCAGTTCAAAGCAGATATTGTGGGATTTTCTGCCTTGATATTCTGGGGTAGAGGTCTGTGTGGAAGGGCCCCTAGTCAGCAACAATCATGACAACGTATCTCCCCCTACGTACCGCCTAGGACTCTAAGCTTGTCCGGGGAGGCCCTGTTCTCATTCCCACCGCCATCGCGGTTGTGTTTGGTGGGGACGAGAGACAGGGCCTTCTCCGTGGTGGCCCCTCGGCTGTGGAACTCCCTTCCCAGTGAGGTTAGATCCGCCCTCCTCCCTCCCGACCTTCCGGAAGAAGCTTAAATCCTGGTTATGGGATCAAGCGTTCACAGAATAGTTGGTTTACTGGGAAATAGAAGATTTATTGGACCGGGCTTGGATTGCTTTGAATGACGATTTTAATTTCGGTGATTTTAACATGGCGAGTGGGTTCTGAATGTATGTATGTATGTATGTATTTATTTATTTACGTCATTTATATTTCGCCCTTCTCACCCCGCAGCAGGGGACTCAGGGCGGATCGCAATGCACATATACAGGCAAACATTCAATGCCATAGACAGACAACATATATAGACAGGCAATGAGCTACACAATTGGTCGAGAGCTCACCCCGACCCGGGCAGGCCTTGAACTCATGACCTTCTGGTCAGTAGAGATCATATGCAGCTGACTCCCAGCCAGTTGCACCACACGAGCTGCACAATTGGTCGAGAGCTCACCCCGATCCGGGCAGGTGTCGGAGTCATGACCTTCTGGTCATTAGAGATCTTATGCAGCTGACTCCCAGCCAGTTGCGCCACACGAGCTACACAATTGGTCGAGAGCTCACCCCAACCCGGGCAGGCCTCGAACTCATGACCTTCTGGTCAGTAGAGATCATATGCAGCTGACTCCCAACCAGTTGCGCCACACGAGCTACTCAATTGGTCGAGAGCTCACCCCAACCCGGGCAGGCCTCGAACTCATGACCTTCTGGACAGTAGAGATCTTATGCAGCCAGTTGCGCCACATTCCCGGTGTAGATTTAGAATTATTTTAATTTTGCGGATGTATTTATTATGTGTTGTGTATTATGTTTGGCATTGGATTGTTGCCTGTTTGGAGGCCGTCCTGCGTCCCTCTGCCGAGGCCCAGAAGGATCAAACAAATACAAAAGGAATAACGATTACTATTATCGCCGTCATAATCACACTTTTATGGCCGAACCAGGAAGCCCCAAATCCAGCAGAGAGTCCCCAGTATTCCTTTTGGCCCATGGCCTAAGTTGCACCAGTACCAGACCCTTTTTTTCCCCTTCTGCCCCACCCAGTTCCATAGTTCACCACACCAACTTCGTCCCTCCCAGTACACCCAGCCACCATTGCTTCCCCTCACCCCAACTACACAACATTTGCACAGCCAATAGTACATGAAGAACATTTTAACAAGTCCCACAGCATAGCAATAAAACCAGGACATCTCCACCCCAGCACCACCAAAACCCACACATGGCAACCTCACATTAAACCCCATAAAACAGACCACAGCAAGACCAAAGCCAAAATACATTTTCCCTCCCATTCAGTTCCCAGAGCACCAATGCATACATCAGAAATACTTCATCTAACATTGCATAAACAATAGAAGAGAACATTTCCCCCAGCGCCCACACCATCCCATACATTACAATAACCCACACAATCCCATAAGCCAACCCCTGCACAAAAATCACAAACTCTCTTCCATGCCACCAAGCCACAACAGACTGGCTACTCTCCACCCAGGCCTGTGCAAGGCCGCTGCAGTACCACCACCCACCACTAGGGCCGAAACGCCCGTCCCTGCACCAACCGCTATAAGAAAAAACCCCAAAACAACCCAAACACTACCAAAACAATAAACAAGACCTCCCCCCTGTTCCTACCTTTGGTCTCCGCCCCCTCACCGATCGTCCGTGCTGCAACCGGCCTCTAACGGGGCCGGCGAGCGGACGGCACCTTCTGCACACCCGCGCCCCGTCGCCATCTTGGAAGAGTGGGGGCCCTTACCGAGGGTGGGGGCAAGGAGCGGAGCGATCCGCGGATAAGTGAGATCGCCATAGGAAGAGTGGATTCAGTATCCACACTTCGGAAGTGTCCCCGATTTGCCCCACTGTTGTCCCCGAAGCACTCTGCCTCTTCCCCCATCTTGTCTCTGCCTCTTTCTTCTCCCCTTTTTCCTCCCTGGCCTGAGGGAAGCCCGGAAAAGCGGCCGCTCGCAATCAGCGGCCTGGCTCTCAGCTGAGCGCTCAGTTCACCCGAGGACAAATCGGCCCCCACCTTTTTTCTCGCATTAAGTCCCATAGCCTCTAGCAGCAATCACGGATCCAAATCCGGCAGCGGGTCAACGGTTTTGGACTGTAGGGATCCTGAAGGGGGGGGATGGGACCCCAAGCCTCTTGCCGACCGGGGAGGCACGGAGCCCAAGTACCAGAACTCTTTTCTCTCTGCTTCTTGACCACTTCTTCCTTGAACGAATGAAGGTCCCTTTGCCTGGCTGGAAACTGCCAGGGGGAACCAAAGAGAACAACCATGGACTATGGGGGAAGGGAAGATGCCTTTGCCTCGATGGACGCCTTCAGAAGGGTTAAGGGAAGGGATCCATGCAAATAGGGGGGCCTCGAACCAATAACCCGGGTCTGTGCAGGCTGGGGCCTGAAGTTCACCCAAGGACACTGGTCATGGACTCTTCTTGCTGCCATTTCCCACTGCTTTGAGTTCAGCTCCATGTGGGCTGACCCAGGATCCCCCCCCCTCAGACTCTCTCTCTCTCTCCTGATCACAGACTTTATAGTTTCCCAAGGACACTGGTCCATTTTGCCCTTTCTTCATGCTACATAACCCGGATTATTCCTGGACTGTTCTCCCCAGCTGATTCCAGCCAGAGCCTTGCCACAGCCCATAGATCATGAACCCACAGAGACCCCCTTTCTGGGTAAACCGTGTCCGATGTTTTCCGGAGGGGTTTTGCCCAGATTGCAAGGGGACTGAAAGGGAACCCAGGTCTTTTGGGCTTTGGGAGAAGCAGTTCACCAAGGACACTCCCCAGTTGAACATTCCCAGCCCTTTCCCTTCTGACCACATGGACTTTGTGACTCTTTGGCAATCTACTGCACTCCAGAAGTCATTCTGCCCCTTTGGAGAATTATAGTTTCCACAAGGACATTCCTTCCTTTGGACATTTCCTGCTTTCCCCTTTCACATCATGGACCCTCAAATGACTTTGCCTCTGCTTGGCACCCCAGCCCCAAAGGCTCTACAGTTCTCAAGGACCATGGAGGACTACAACTCCCAGGAAGTGCCTGTTTTGAAGATCATTACTCTGGGAGCAACAGCTGCATGGGAATGTATTTGGGGATGATTGTTGGGGATCCCTGTATTGTATTGTCTTGTACTTTGTACCCCTCATGTGTTCCCTTTTGTATCAATGTAACTTCTAAGCTAAAAGCCCTCAGCAGAGCGTTCCAAGGATGAACAGCACAATGATCCACTTTTCTACCCATTTTTACCTTGCACAGATAATAACCCTGGGGAAGAGACGTTGGGTTTCTTCGTGGGGTGAGGCCCACTCTTTATGCCCAAATCTTCCCTGCATAGGTCCCTATTATTCTCGGAGCTTGGCCAATAATAGGGAATATGTAATGGTCATGTAAACAGACCCAAAACACGGTTGCTTCATGCGAGCTTCGGAACCTCGCAGCCAGCCCCAATAGCTCTCTCAGGACTATTTTAAACTAAGCAACCATGCTTCCAAGCCCAGCCAGGGCTCCCATCCGCGGAGAGTTCCCCTGGCAAACAAACAATACGTTTTCTGGCCAAATGATGCTTTTTTCTCCAATATGGGAGGGAGGTCAGGTGTTCTGTGGAACATAGATTCCGCCATTATGAGCCTGGATCCCCCCCGCTCGTGTCCCCCTTGGCCTCGGAGCTGGACCCCCAAGGGGTCATGGGCTCTGGCATACCCCAAGTCACACAGCCACCCCATAGCTGGACCTGAGTGGGCTTCGGAACCCCGCTTGCCAGCTGCAATAACATATGCTTTGACCATTTTGAACTGAGAAACCATGCTTCCCGCCAGACTGAAACTCTCAACACAAAGGAGTTTCAGCCAGGACAAAAGACTCCCATTAAGGCACTCAGGACAAACAATAAACAGGAAGGTGGGCTTTCACATCGAAGGCCCCCCGGCCGCAAGGCATCTCAGCCATAAGTTACTTCCTCCACCCAGCCGTTTCTCCCTTTGTGTCTTTTCCGCCTTGCTAGCTAGCTAGGATAGGCTCGTTTGAATTCTGGCGCTTCTCCTATTGGCCAAAGCGCACCGGTCTCCTCCTGGCTCAGCTGACTTTGACAGCCAGGCCAATCAGCTGAAGCTACACATGGAAGGGGAAGGCGCCCGATTCAAATGTAAATGACTGCTTTTGACTGCTTTTCTATATATTGACTGCTTTCCCATTAAAGACTATGTTTTTTGCCTTTGGATTCCTGGCGTGGCATTGCATCCTATTCAGCTGAATTAGATTCTTCTCTCGGTAGTGGCGTACTTCCGTCTGGGTGAGCATTGATCTGGGTTTCTTTGGGATTTATAGTTCTGGGAAGATCATCCAGATTTGGGCCTCGATCCTCGCTTTTAGGGGTGGCCTGGGCTCTCTCCCCTTAAGGGAAGGCCCCCAAAACGTGGTTCGGTAATACTTTTGTCTCTTGATTACGATGCAAATGGAGTCATGGATGTCCAAAGGTAGATTCAGATTCAGATGAAGGGGTTCTTCTGTTGGGTCTGAGCCGGACCGGTCCTGCGGCAGAGCTGGGCTCCAAAGCAAGCCTTCCTCCTTTCCCGCTTGGTCTTCCCTAAGCGATGCCTCCTCTCGTCTCTCTGCCTCGTATCATCTCTTTCTGCCTTTGGAGAAGCAGCCGACCCCGGCCTGACCTCTCCTCGGCCTCCTGCAGCGAGCACGTCTCCCTCTTGTTTATCCGATTGTGCGGAGACGGCCTTGATCAAGGCTTCAGGTGCCAGCCCGGCTGCCTCGGCTTTGACCGAGCGAGCCCCCGTTCAGCCGCCTCCGGGACCCTGCAGAGTCTCGATCTCATCTGTGCCAGTTCAGGGCAAGGAGGGCAGGCCCCTGGGGCCCTTCTGGTGTGTGACGGATCCTTGGCCCCTCCAGGAGCGCATTGGATGGCGGGCTTCCAAGGGCGGAGGGGTCGCAGAAGGGGGTCATGGCCATGGGGAGGGGGAGCAGAGCAAGAGGCCGTTCCAGAACCACAAGGGGGGGATGCAGCATAGCAAAGCATGGCAAGCAGCAGGGGGACCCCCATCCATCCATCCATCCATCATGTGGTCAGGACTCCAGTGCCTTCAACCAGCATCATCCATACATTGTGTAAATCCACACACGTGGTGCTTGCGCACACTCACACACACCAGGGCTTCAGCCGCAATCCCTGTGCTGTTCCCAGCCAAAGGATGCGGAGTTGCCAAGCCCGTGCCCATTGGCTGGCAGCTCCCCTTTTCTGCAAATGGCAGCGAGACAGATCCCACCGAAGCAGGAGAAGACCTTGCTGGTGGCCAGAGCTGTTGGTCAGTGGAATGGACGCCTGCCCGGGAGTCTGGCGGGGTCTCTCGCCCTGGAGGTTGAAAGCAGAGCCTGGATGGCCATCTGTCGGGAGGGCTTGAATTAAGCCTTCTTGGGTGACCAAAAATGGCTCGGAACGGAAGGTTTTGGAGGCTCCCTTCCAATTCTGGAGAGTTAGATTTGTGGAAGGTCTATTTTGGGAATGATCTCCTGTTTGGTCCTTCTGCAGTTTTTTTCCGGAAAAGAGCATCTCTGAGCATGTGCTAAATGCCCTTTGAACTCTCTCTCTTGTTGTTTTGAAAGAGGGAAAAGCTCTCAGTTTGTGCCTGCTTTCACGAGAGAGGAGCGGGTGGGAGAGAGGACCCGGGACCCTGAACTGGCCCACCATCCACAGCAAGTGGCAGCTGAAGAGTGCGCAACTGGCACCGAGCACAAGCCACCTTGATTCCCTACATTGGGAAAAGGAGGGGATCAAAAATAAAATAAAGTCAATCAACCAATCGATGACTCCTTTGGCCACCTGCTCACCATCATCCGTGACCGGTCCTGCAGCTCCATGAGAAAGCCTTTCCCCTTCTGAAGCCGTCTGCAGAAACGCCTGGCCCGGCCGCCCTGGCGCTTGGGTCCCTTCTTCCCATTCTAGGAGGCTCTGACTCTATTCTTCTATGATTCTCTGTGCAAAGAGGATTGAAGGGCGGGGTCCCCAAAGCCCTGGGGCCCTCTCCTCTCCTCTGAAGGGTGGGCTTCCAATATGGCCCAGCTCACGGGCGGGCAAGCCCTTTGAGGCGCCACTCCCCCAATCCCCTGGTGGACAGGCAGCCCCTGGGTGCCAAGGGGTCAAGCGGAGCCTGCCCTGACTTCCCAGAGCCTTCCATTCCAGTGAATCCGCATTGGCTCTTCGTCCGAAGGAACCCCTCCGTGAAGCTAGACCCTGGGCCCCCATGTTGCGGGATTTGATGGTGTCGGAGATTCTCAAATTACGACCTCCCAAAGCACTGCAAGCAGACTAGCGAGTGTCCCCGAAGGAAGCAAAACGAGAGCAAACCCATGCGCTTCAACCCCATCTATCCGTTGGATCCCACTACCAGCACCTGACCTGATCTACACACTGTTTAAGTCTACTCACGGATTCATGATTTCAACCAAAATATCCAGTGGCTTTAATCTTCACTGTTGCAATATATACAAAATGTACAAACAGGAAACGCAGAACCACTTTCCTTGTACAGCAGAGTCTCGCTTATCCAACCTTCGCTCACCCAACGTTCTGTATTATCCAGCGCAGTCTGCCTCCTGCCCGGATCTACAGCTGTTTCAATACACTCCGATGTTTTGGTGCTAAATTTGTAAATACAGTCGTTACTATATCTCCATGGCCAGCAAGGCTGCCTTTTTCCACCTCCGCCAGGCGAGGAGGTTGGCCCCCTATCTCTCCCGGAACGACCTGGCCACGGTGATCCAAGCCACGGTCATCTCGAGGCTGGACTACTGTAACGCGCTCTACGTTGGCCTGCCTATGTCGACGATCCGGAAGCTCAAGCTAGTGCAGAACACCGCCGCCCGGCTCCTGTCTGGGGCTCCAGCAGGTAGCCGAATAACTCCAATCTTGCGGGATCTGCACTGGCTGCCTATTGAGCACCGGGTCGCCTTCAAAGTGCTGGTTCTCACCTTTAAGGCCATTCACGGCCTGGGGCCAGCGTATCTGAGGGACCGTCTTGCCCTATATTGCCCATCGAGATCACTGCGGTCCGAAGAGACCAACTTGTTGGTAGTTCCATCTGCCAAATCAGCCCGTTTAACATCTACTCGCCGGAGGGCGTTCTCAGTGATAGCTCCTACGCTATGGAACGCCCTCCCGGCCGAGACCAGAGCCCTGAGGGACCTACTCCCCTTCAGACGGGCCTGCAAAACCTGTCTGTATAGGCAGGCCTTTGGGGAGTAGGCCCACACACTGCTGCTGTTTAAACTGTTTAAACTGCTGTTTTAATTTTGCCATTTTAATCTGTTTAACTGTTTTAATTGTATTGCCTGTTAGATTACACTCTTTCTTTTGTACTATTCCCTGGCGCTGAGCCAGTAGTATGTGAGCCGCCGCGAGCCCCGGGAGTCGGCGGCGCAGAAATCGCAATAATAAATAAATAAATAAATAAATAAATATATGATGCTACTGTGCATTGAACTGCTTTTTCCATCGATTTGTTGTAAAACATGATGTTTTGGTGCTTAATATGTAAAATCATGACACATGATTTGATGTTTTATAGGCTTTCCCTCAATTCCTCCTGATTATCCAACATCCTCACTTATCACACGTTCTGCTGGCCCATTGATGTTGGATAAGTGAGACTCTACTGAACAGAGTCATCCAAGAGTCACATACAGATCATAGGCAGAGACGTACACTGAGTCACAGAGGAGAGAGAGAGGTGGATCCTTTCGCCCTCCTTACGGAGCCACCTGCTGACAGGCCATCAGCGAGGGACATGGGCTGATGCAACCCTTTGCAATGGCCCTCACATGATCATGACCAGCCATTACCACACCCCCTTAGGTATCGCATCTTGGCATTCACAGTCATACCCAGGTGCTCTCAACCAACGGTGTTTCCCAACCAGTGTGCCGTGGCACACTAGTGTGCCATGAGCGATCCTCAGGTGTGCCGTGGGAAATTGGGACCTCCAATACCCTTCCTTCCCCCTCCTGCCGAACACTTTTCCTTCTCCACTCGGGCTCCCTTCTTCCCAGCCTCTCTCTGCTCGCTTTGCCTCGCTTTGCTCTGGGGCAAGTCTGCGCAGTAGCGCCCGCACGTCTCACGTCTCCCTCCCTCCCCCCTCCCCTCCTGAACACGCTCACGCTGCCCCCTCGGATCAAAATGGCGGCAGAAGCGGCTGGGTAGAAGAAAAAGTAAGTGTTGGGCAGGAGGGGGAAGAAAGGGCGCAAAGGGGGAGGGGGAGGAAGAGGTCTCTGTCGAAAGCTGGCATGGGCACACTTGGGCCTTTCAGGTGTTTTGGACTCCAACTCCCACCGTTCCTAGCAGCCTCTGGCCCTTTCCTCCCCCAGCCACTTAAGCAGGAAAGGGCCTCAGGCTGTTAGGAATGGTGGGAGTTGAAGTCCAAAGCACCCAGAGGGCCGAAGTTTTCCCATGCCTGTTTTGGGGACCTTAACATGTTCTTAATTCGGGAGTTTTAAATGTTTTTATTGCATTTTATGTGTTTTATGTGTTTTTACTTGTACAATTCTTGTGAACCGGTCTGGGCGTCGGAGAGAGCGGTATATTAAGCCGAACTTAATAAATCTTCTGTATACCTTTATAAAACGGAATGTTTGTATGTGTGTATGTGTGTATGTGTGTGTGTATGCGGAGGGCGGAAGGGCGGATATGTGGCAGCTATTTGCATAAAGTCCTTTGATTGGACAGCCTCTCCACTCCAAAATTCTAAGGCACCAGACAGAGGGCATTGATAGCCACTGATTAGCCAGCAACCCAGAATCCAGGCCTCTACATTCAAACAACAGGATTTCTTCCCACTGATTCGGAAAAAGCCAGCAACCCAGAATCCATTCCATGCAGGCCTTTTCCATTTTTTTTTTACTCCTTTCTGTTTTACACCGGTATACTTTCACAGGCCAGGGCGGATATGTGGCAGCCACTTTCACAGGCCACAGCGACCAGCGCGGGTGATGGACCTGCACCAAACTTGGTACACATAACCCCCCCTATGACATGACCCACGTATTATGGGATTTGTAGTACTTTCCAAGACTTTGGTTCCCACAGACCACTGAGGCCACCAAAAAGGACCAATACAGACCACACTCAGCACACACACACCCCCATGACCCACTCTACGTCCTGGTGCAGTTCGGAGGAGGGTGGACCATGGATGATGGGACTTGAAGTGCCTCTACTCACTTCCCAAGTCCGCTGCAACCCTCATCCAATCACTGATCGAGACCATACTTGCCATACATAACCCCCATGACTGCCTTCACGTCCTGGTGAGGTTTGGGGGAGGACTGACAATGGATGATGGGATTTGTAGTACTTTTACACCCCTCTGTTCCCACAGACCACTGTGGCCCCCAACCACCACCGAGAAAGTCCACACTTGGCACACAGAGCCCCAGTGACCCACTCTCTACATCCTACTGAAGTTTGGAGGGGACAGAACATGGATGATGGGACTTGCAGTACCTTCCCTCACTTCCCAATCCTGCTACAAACCTAATCCAATGACTGATCAACACCAAATCTGGCACACAGAGCCCTCATGACCCACTCTACAGCCTGGTGCAGTTTACTGTGAGACGGACCACGGATGATGGGACTTGAAGTACCTTCACTCACTTCCGAAAAACAATGCATCCCTCATCCATTCACCAATACAGACCAAACTTAGCACACAGAGCCCCCATGACCCAATCTACATCCTACTACACTTTGGGGGGGACGGGACACACAGAGATGATGGGACTTGCACTACCTTCAGTAATTTCATGATACCACTGCAACTCCCAATAATAATGGATCAAGACTAAACTTGGCACACAGAGCCCCCATGACCCACTCTACATCCTGCTGCACTTCTCAAATGACCGGGCAGGGCCGGGTCCCCAAATAAATAAATAAATAAATAATAAAGCGGTGAGCCTCCTTCCAACATTGTGATTCTGGATAGAAAACAAACAACAACATAACATAACATTGTTTGAGTCCACAGTGCTCTCTGGGTGTAGGTGAACTACAACTTCCAAACTCAAGGTCAATTCCCAAGCAAACCCTTTCAGTACTTTCTGTTGGTAATGAGAGCTCAATATGCCAAGTTGGGTTCAATTCCATTGTTGCAAGAGTTCAGGATGCTCTTTGATTGTGTGTTAACTATAAATCCCAGAAACTGTAACTCCCAAATGCCAAGGTCTATTTTCCCCAAACTCCATCTGTGTTCACATTTGGGCATATTGAGTATTCGTGCCAAGTTTGGTCCTGATCCAACATAGTTTGAGTCCACAGTGCTCTCTGGATATAGGTGAACTACAACTCCAAAACTCAAGGACAATGCCCACCAAACTCTTATAGTATTTTCTTTTGGTTATGGGAGTTCTGTGTGGGAAGTTTGTGTCTTTCTGCCATTCCTGCCAGGATATCTATGTTGTGTTCATCGAAACAGGTGTAATGTATAAATACATTGAAAAACATATTAACTCTATCTATGACTGTGTTAGAGTGTCATCTTGTGTCATTTTGGTTGGTGGTGTGCCCCAGGATTTGGTACATGTAACAAGTGTGCCGCAGCTCAAAAAAGGTTGAAAAACACTGAACCAACCAGCCAACCAACCAACCACATCTTCACCCAACAGTATTTTGCTGTGATTAGAAATGCGGTCCCATTTCTAACCCCAGATGGGCCCCAAAACTTGCAATATCTCCCCCCCAAGTTCAAGCTGAAGCCCAGAACGGATTCCTCAGAGCCGCCACTGACTCCTCTCGGCCTGGGAAGGCCTCCCTCCCCATCTCAATAGCAAGGGGTTGCTGGCGAAGCCCACCCACCCAAAGCCCAGGAATGACAGCTCCAGCCATGCCTGGATAATGAGCGTGCCCTCCCTGCGCCATCCTCCATGACGGCGGAGCAGAGAGGGCAGCGGGGAGCGTTGCCCAGTCGGAGCAGAGGCCGGCCAGTAATTGCTTCGGGGTCTCGGCTGTGCCATTCCTGTAATTGCTGAGAGGCAGCCGGGCAGCCGGTCAGAGAGGAGGTCGTCTGGATCCCTTTCGTGAGGCTTCACATGACAAGCGGCAATTGGGGAGGGGGCCTGGGGAGGGGGTGCGCACAGAGCCCTCCACCTGAGCCAGGTTTAAACATATGGGAAAGGAGGCCCCATTCATTGAAGAGGAAGGGGCGAGCTTGGTTCCTGCTGCTTCGGAGACTGGGACGCAATGGAGCCACGCATTCAAACTGTGGGACAAGAGATTCTCTCCACGTTAGGAAGACCTTCCTGAGGGTCAGGGCTGTTTGACAGAGGACAAGGTGCAGAGGAGCCTCCTTCTCTGGAGGCCTCCAAGCAGAAGCGGGATTGCCACCTGCCAGGCGGGATTGGGTTGCGTCTTGGAAGAATGGTCTGGGTGGCCTTTGGGGTTCCCTTCCAACATTCGTGGCATTATAGACTTCCTGGGAGTCTGGTGGAGCCTCCTTCTTTATCAACAGAGGCCGGATGCCCATCTGCCAGGAGGGCTTGGGTGGTGCCTTCCTGCGTGGCAGAAGTGGGTTGTGCTGGATGTCCCTTGGGACCCCTTCCAAATCTTATGATAATTCACTCTTTCCTTCATAGACATCTCCCTGGGGGTCTGGGGGGGTGTCTCTATCTTTCACCCGAGGACTTTAAGCAGAGGCTGGATGGCCACCTGCCGGAAGGGCTTGAGCTGTGCCTGCTTAGAAGAAGGGGGCGGGTCTGGATGGCCTTCAGAGGTCCCTTCCAACTCTATGCTTCTATACCATGTGCGGAACATTATTGGGGGGGTGACCTGGAGGCTTCCCCCCCACCACCCCCACCCCAATTTCTCTTTGGGGGTGCAATAAAGAAACAGAGTGGCAGAAAATACCACGGCATTTTGGTGCCGGGCTCTGTGCATGTTCCAAGGAGGGCCATTCAACTAAAAAAAGCACACAGGAACATTGCGCAACATGGCAGAGCACAACGAACAGGCCCAAGATAGACTGATTGAGTGATTGACTGATAGATTGATTTTGGGCCCCACAATAGTAAGACAGAAGGCTGGGATCCAGGGATTGATTTGCATATGCATCGATGAGAACGAGGTGCAGAAACGTCTCTTTTTGGGGGGCCACGTGGGCCTGACCTGTGGTCCTTTCGGCTCAATGGAGGGAGGGAGGGAGGAAGGAAGAAGCAGCTTCTCTGGGCCTGGAGGGGAAATGAATGGGGTCCATGGGGCTGCAGCTGGGCCTTTGCAAAGGCATCGCTCCTGGGCTTATTTATTTATTTATTTATTATCTCGATGTATACACCCCCCTTCCCAAGAAGGCTCAGGGTGGTTCACAACAATGAATACACAACACAACGTAGTTAAAAACAGAATAAAAACAGATTAGGACCGGAATGGAAGGCACAAAGAGATTAAACGCCTGGCGGAAGAGGGTGGTCTTACGGCCCCCCCGGAAGGGTCACTCCGTTATTGCTCATGCATCCGCCCGAAGGGCGTTCCACAGAGTAGGCGCTACTACAGAAAAGGTGCGCTGCCGAGTCGATGACAATCGGCAAATCTTGAGTGATGGAACCTCCAATACGTTTTGGTCCATGGACCGAAACGGGAATGTGCAGGGAGAGGCGGTCCTTCAGATACACTGGCCCCAGGCCATGCAAGGCCTTAAAGGTTAACGCCAGCACTTTGAAGGCAATCCGGTACTCGATGGGGAGCCAGTGCAAACGCTGGAGGACTGGTGTGATGTGGCATGTTAGTGTCACTCCAGCCAGCAGTCGAGCCGCACCATCTTCAGTTTCCGGATTACCAACAGAGGAAGGCCAATGTGAAGGGCGCTACAGTAGTCCAGTTTCGAGATGACAGTGGCCTGGATTACCGTGGCTAGGTTGTCACTGGAAAGGTAGGGCGCCAGCCGCCTCGCCTGGCACAGATGGAAAAACGCTGCTCTGCTCACGGTGGAGACCTGAGCCTCCATCGCCGGCAGAGGGTCCAGTTGGACCTCCAGGCTTTTAACCAGCGGCTTTTAACCAACGGACTAACCACCTCACCGTCCATTATTGGCAGCCGGAGCTCCCCCCCCCCCCCGGGACAATCCAGCCACAGGACCTCCGTCTTCGACGGGTTCACCTTCAACCTGCTGGCCCATAGCCACCTAGTCACGGCTTCCAGGCACTGATGGAAATAATCGGGTACAGAGTCCAGCCGGCCTTCCATCCTCAGCACCAGCTGGGTGTCATCAGCGTACTGATGGCACTCCAGACCAAAACTACGCACCAGTTGGGCCAGTGAACCCCTCTCCACCTGTTGTGCCTGATCTTGGAGAAAAGAGGCCACCCATTTAAGGGTGGACCCCCTCACTCCCGTCATGGCTAAACGGTGGGTCAATAGTGAATGGTCGACTGTGTCAAATGCTGCCGTGAGGTCCAATAACACAAGCAGCGCTGACCCACCTTGGTCCAGCTGGCAGCGCAGCTGGTCTGTGTCCCGTGCCTCAAGCGAAAGTTGGACTGGAAGGGGTCTAATCTGGCTGTGCCATCCAAGAACCGCTGCAGCTGTCCCGCTGCTGCCCTCTCCATCACCTTGCCCAGGAACGGTAGGTTCGAAACTGGGCCGTAATTGGAGGGGGCCGAGCCATCTAGACCCGGTTTCTTCAGCAGCGGGCTTACCATCGCCTCTTTTAAACTCCCTGGAAAAACTCCTTACTCAAGGGAGCTGTTTATTATATTCAACAGAGGTCCGCGTAGCCCCTCCCAGCAAGATCTAACAAGCCAGCAGGGGCACGGGTCGAGGGAGCAAGTCGTTGGTCTAGCTGCAGCAGTGATCTTGTCGATCGCCCCTACGTCCAGCAGATGGAATTGGCCGAAGGTAGGCTCGCCGAGTGGCCACGGGGTCTCGAGTGCGCTCACTGTATCAACCGTGACAGGGAGATCCTGGCGGAGTCGTGATGGCTCCCCGGGTCTGTCCAAAGTCTTCCGGAGTGGAACCTTCTCTGCGGCCGACAACCAGGACAGTCGGGTTTGGCTGCAAGTCTTTCTTCTTGACAGGAGGAAGTCAGCGCAGAATGGCAAATACATGTGTGCGCACACATCGGTGCGCTTGCCATTCCTCTTCTCCTGCCGCTCCCAGAAAATATCTGAATCACCAAGAGGAAAAATCCCTAGAGATCTAATCAAAGTTCAGGGTGAAAACGGCTAAAAATGTGACTTATCTGGAATTGCAAAAGATATATTATTTTGGGGGTGTTGGGGTGTTTTTTTGCGCTCTCTTTTTGTGTGCAATGGTCATCTCCATAAGATATTAAAAGAGAGGTGAGAGTCAGGCGGCCCAGGGACCGAATGGCCAAGGCTCTCTCCAAAAGCCAGGGCTGGTGTTTGTTTGGGAAGCAGGGTTGCATCTCCATCTCCGAATGAATGCAGTTCGACACCACTTTAATTGGCAATCCTCACTGCTGCAGAACCATGGGATGTGTAGTTTCACAAGGCCTCTGTACCCTTGTAGAGGTACAGCTCCCAGGACCCCTTTCGCAGCAGTGGAAGCGGTGCCAAACTGCATTCCTTCCGAGATGTAGACGCACCAAGGCGTGTGTTTGCAACCTGCCTTGCGTCCTTCCCTTTGCAGCCGAGGCCATTTGCGCCTCTCTCCTCTGTGTAGCCTTCGCACTTTCCCCCCAAATAAACAATGGCAACGGAAGGTCTTTCCGCTCACCGGGTTTGGCATAAATGCCCATGAGAGAACGCATCTGACATAACATCACATAACAATGCCGCAGCAGCGTCAGGCAGAGACATCACTGACACAACGCCGCGCACCAGAACATGCCTGGCATTGCGTTAACATCTCTCTCCGGTCGGTCGTGGCAGGCGGTAAAGGAGCAGCCGGGGAGGCAGCAGGCATCGCTGCTCCAGGGAGCCAAGGCGGCAGGCGGAGGGGCCGCGCTCTCCTTTCCAAGGAGAGGCCGGTGACGGTGACGGTGATGAGAAGTGGTTGGCAGAGAGAGGTGCTTGAGAGGGAGGCCCTGCCACTCGCGGCTGGCTGTGAGTGGAAGCAAAGGTCAGGGAGGAAAGCGGCCCAGGAAAGGCAGGCCCACGCATTGCCACGGAGAACCAGAAAGGGGGTGGGGGCCCTTGGCCTAGGTGGCCTCTGGGGGGCCCTTCCAGCTCTTTGAAGGAGCCAGCACACTGGCTTGGAGGCCGAGGGGACTCAGGGCAGAGCCTGGCCCAGAAGGAAGGAGAGCGAAGGCCCCAGAAGACAGGGCCCGGATCCAAGATCACCTTCACAGGTTGGAGAGCTGATGACCAAAACGAACCCAATGAACTTCAACAGGGAGGGATGTATGGTACTAGACTTTGGTAACAAAACTAAACGCACAGACATAGAATGGGAGAAACCTGGCTTGGAAATAGTCCGTGTGAAAGGGATCGAGGTGTCATAGGGATCTTGGAGTCCTCGTGGACAACCAGTTAAGCATTAGACCACACCTGGAATCACATTGTGTCCAATTCCGGGCTCCACAACTGAAGAGAGACATTGACAAGCTAGAATGTGTCCAGAGGAGGGCAACTCGAAGGATAATAATAATAATAATACTTTATTACTTGTGAGTCGCCCTCCACCAATGGTGCTCCGGGCGACTTACATCCTTTAAAAACACAGATACATCAATTAAAACAGCAGATATGAGCCGTAGAAGGCTCTGCCATCCATCCAGTTCAGTCCCCGAAAGCCTGGCGGAAGAGCCAGGTTTTCAGGCCAGCCAGAAATCTGGCCGGGGCCAGTGTGGCCCTGAGCGCAGGCGGGAGCGAGTTCCAGATCGTAGGGGCCGCCACCGAGAAGGCTCTTCTACGGGTCTCTGTCAGCCGGGCCTCTCTCACCCCAGGGACAGCTAACCGGACGCCGTTTATTACGCGTGCGGGTCTTTCGCAGCGTTGGTCCGTCAGCTGATCGCCCAGGTAGGCTGGTCCCATTTTTTGCCGAGCTTTGAAGGTTATCACCATGAGTTTGTAGATCGCTCTAAGCTCAATGGGTAACCAGTGAAGATCTTTTAAAATTGGTGAAATATGGCTCCTGGCCGATGCCCCGGAGATGAGTCTGGCCGCTGCATTCTGGATGAGTCTCAACCTCCGAGTCGTGGCCAACGGTAGGCCCACATACAAGGCGTTGCAGTAGTCAAGACGGGAGACCACAGTGGCGTGAATCACCGTCCTCAGCGCCTCTGGTGGTAGATAGGGGGCCAACCGTCGGGCCCTACGGAGGTGGAAGAAGGCACCCTTAGCAGCGGCCTGGATCTGAGCCTCCATCGCAGTTTCTCGTCCAAGAGTACTCCTAAGCTCTTTACCGCCGGGGGCTGCGGACAAGGGCTCGCCCTCAAAGGGTGGTAGTGGAGAGTGGGGGTCGGGTCGGCCGGGCCAGAGGATCTCCGTTTTCGCTGGGTTGATCTTTAGCCTGTGTGCTCTGAGCCAGCTTGTGACCGCCTTCAGCCCCGGCTAAAGCTTTCGGTACCGACAGCACCCCTGGGTCGAGCTTCAGCAGCAGCTGCGTGTCATCGGCATATTGATAACAGTTGAAACCGTAGCTTCTAGCGATACCGGCCAGGGGCTGGACGTAGATGTTAAAAAGGGTGGGGGACAGGATGGCACCCTGCGGAACCCCACACTCCAGCCCACATTTCCTGGAGACCTGGCCCTGCCACTCGACCCGCTGCGAGCGACCCCGCAGAAACGATCCTAGCCAGGTCAGGGCCTTGTCTTGATCCCAGAGGCCGCCAAGCGGCGAAGTAGCAAATCATGATCAACGGTGTCGAAGGCCGCGGTTAGGTCAAGGAGGACTAGGACTGCCGAGCCCCTCCGTCCAACTGGCGGCGGATGTCATCTGTGATTGCTACTAGGACGGATTCGACGCCGTGGCCCGCTCGGAAGCCTGACTGAAACGGGTCTAGGCCCCCAGATCGGTCCAAGAAGTCCCGCAGCTGGTTTTCCACTGCTCGCTCCAATAGCTCCCCAGAAAGGGCAGATTAGCGACAGGGCGGTAGTTCGCCGGATCATTGGGGTCGAGGTTCGCCTTTTTCAGAAGAGGGCTAACTCTAGCCTCCTTCAGGGACTCGGGGAAGGAGCCTGTGTCCAATGAGAGGTTCACCAGGTCCACCAGGGCGTCCAGTATGGTGTCTATGCAAGACTTGACTAAGTGCGAAGGACACGGGTCCATGGGGCAGGTTGTAGCCCTTGCCCCGGCCACCAGCTTTTTCACCTCTTCCGATGTTAGGGGTTTGAATTCGGTGAAGTAGAGCCCGTTTGTCTGGGTTGGATGTCGAGTCCACTCATTTCCTTCCTCTGGAATGGGCGGCAGGTCGCGCCGAAGTGCCGTGATTTTCCCGATGAAGTGCTCTTGGAGATCCTCTGCCGTCACCGTAGAGCTGTTGGAATCACTCTGTGGAGACCCCAGAAGGCTCCGGACCACTTTAAAGATCTGGGCTGTGCGGGAGCCGGCGGCTGTAATCTGGGCGGCATTATAGGATTTCTTAGCCTCCTTGATCTCACGTTCGTACAGCCTATGCAGTTCTCTGTAGGTTGCTCTATTTGCCGTGCTGGGTTTCCGTCTCCAAACACTCTCCAATTGTCTCCTCCGGCGTTTCAGCTGCTTTAGGTTCGTTGTGAACCACCGTGAGCAGGTTTTCCGGGGACGAAGGGGCGCCTCGGTGCCACCTGGTCGATGGCCTTCGAGAGGACGCTGTTCCACCTGGCAACTAAGTCCGCTAGTGATCCTCCGGGGACCTCCAGGGGATCCAAAGCAGCTATGAATGCCCTCGGGGTCATCGAACTCCTTTGGCGGACTAGGATGGTCTTTTGTTCCAACCTTTCTGTAAGAGGGGTGTCAATGTCTGCCCTCACGGTCAGGTGGTCCGACCAAGGCACTGCTCTGGATTCACGATGTTTTAAGGTTAGGCCGTGGCTGAAGATCAGGTCTAACGCGTGGCCAGCCTGATGTGTAGGGCCAGTTTTGGTCCTGGGAGATCCAAAGCCTCCATATGTTGGAGGAGCTCCCTTGCACTGGATGTAAGAGGGTCTGAGTCCGGGTGGATGTTAAAGTCACCCAGCACGATGAGCCGGGGGAATCTCAGCGCCCAATCCGCAATCAGGTCGAGCAGTGCAGACATGGCCTCCTTTTGGGCCCCAGGGGCTCGGTAGACCACCAGAATCCCCGTCTTTTCCCCGGTTCCTAGAATTGCTCCCAGGCACTCTATGCCGGTCATCGCTGATGTCTGGAGGACCGAGGTAGCGACAGTGTCTTTACGACCAGGCCCACTCCCCCGCCCGGCCGGTGGATCTTGGCTGGTGGAAAGCTCGAAAGCCTGGGGGGGCTAGCTCCTGAAGAAGGACACAGTCGCTGTCCTGGGTCCAGGTCTCTGTGATGCATATGACATCTGCGTCCTGCTCTGTGATGAAATCTCGCAGCGTGGCCAGCTTGTTACAAATTGACCTCGCATTGAGGAGCAGGAATGAAGACCAAGGAGTGGTTGCTGTTTGAGGGCGGTCATGGCAGGTAATAGGTCGCAGCTGGGTTGAAGAGGGTTTTCGGCCCTGTTTGTTGGTGGGTAGGTTTCTGGACCTCCCCCTCCCCAGTCCACTAATTACTGGGATGGGACGTGCGGGAGCGCTCGGGTGTTGACGTTGGGCGCCGGGGCGCTGAGTTTGCGGCACGTTCCCCGAAAAGGGGACGTTGGGGGGGTCAGTTTTTGGCCGCAGTCCGGAGGGGCCGTAGCAATGATGGATTGGGGGCCCTGCAGTAGCTGTGCCGCGGGGGAACTGGGGGCCCCTGGACTTTCTGGGCCAGAAATTTCTGGTCCTAAAGGGACCGGGATTTCTGGCCGGCGGTTCCCTGGGGTTTTTTTGTCCCCTCTGGATGATGGTATTTTGTTTGGGCTGCCTGATTGTCTCCTTTTGTGAGCCGCTGGTCTTTTTCGTATGATGCTACTCTTTCAACGGGATCCGAAGACTCAGATTCTCCCGTAGGCTCTGGGGGGGCACTCTGTCCGGATATTACTGGGTTGATCAATAAGAGGGGGACAGGAGGCACAGGGATCTGTCAGCTGGGGTGCTGCTGTCATCTCGGCACTTGCTCTGATGGCGGCTCTATTTCGCTGGCGCCTCAAGGCCTTCCCTGCCCTCCTCTTGGCCCGCCTATTCTCTCGACTCTTGTTGGTGGCAGACCCACCCGCCGGACCAGGGGGCGGTGCGGTTGGGGTTTCCAGTTTGGGTGTGCCCCTTAGCTTGTCTTCTCCTCTGTCTTCGCCCCGCCTTACCCATCAACCGGTGGGGAGGGGAGGGTGGTTGGGAGGCCGGTCCTATGCTGGAGGGGGGGAGTTGACCCTGTGTGCTTGATTCTGTCAGCTGGGGGGCGGGTTCGGGGTCCATCAAGGGTCTGGAGAACAAGCCCTATGAGGAGTGGCTGAAAGAGCTGGGCATGTTTAGCCCGAAGAAGAGAAGGCTGAGAGGAGACATGATGAGGGCCAGGGATAAATATGTGAGGGGAAGTCACAGGGAGAAGGGAGCAAGCTTCCTTTCGGCTGCCCTGGAGACTAGGATGCAAGGGAGCCATGGCTTCAAACTACAGGAAAGAAAGGAGACTCCACCTGAACATTAGGAAGAACTTCCGGACTGTGAGAGAGAGTTGTTCAGCAGTGGAACTCTCTGCCCTGGAGTGTGGTGGAGGCTCCTTCTTAGGAGGCTTTTAAACAGAGGCTGGATGGTCACCTGTCAGGGTTGCTTTGAATACAATTTTCCTGCTTGCTGGCAGAAGGGGGTTGGGCTGGACGGTGGCCCACGAGGTCTCTTCCAACTCCAGGATTCTAGGATTCTATAGGAGACCCCCAAAAGAGCATGGGGCAACAGTGTGATGCCGCAGCTTAAAAGGCCAATGTGATTCTAGGCGGCATCAAGAGGCGTCCAGTGTCCAGTTCGAGGGAAGTCCTACTCCCACCAAATTCTGCTTTGGTCAGGCCTCAACTGGAATAGTAAGCCTGTCTCCATTTCCGGACAAAGCAATTCAAAATAGAGATGGACAAGCAAAAAGGGGTCCAGAGAAGGGCCACCAAATGGTTTAAGGTATAGGAATGTGAAGTCGAAATTTAGCTAATCCCTTATGAGCGGTGTTGATCTGTCACTCGGCACACCCGGCTACTTTGACACCCAGAAAAAATGTAGACCGGGTTTGAAGGCAACAAACTGAGGCTTATTAGCTGTCAGGTCTGAACGGATGTCCGATACAGATTCAGTGCTCTGAAGGAATCCGGCATAGCCGTGTCGTAGCGTGTAAGACATTTGATAATATGTCATGACAATGCATGGTATTTCTACCCCGACACCATCTCCCTGAAGGGACTCAGGCGGCTCACAAAATACAGCAAAGTGCTGCACTTGATCCCCTCCGAGAGCCATCCCACGTCCCTGTGCCTCACCCCTAATCCCCCCTGGTGAGCTGAAAAGGGGTCGAGTGGCAGGGGAATCCCATGGATGCCAGAGATGGAAGGAGCCTCCTTTCTGGCCGGAGAAACGAAGGGCTGTCACCTGTCCTTTTGGAGCTGGAGACGGTCAGAGAGTCTGCTCGGGCGGGGCTGGCTGAACGGTGAAGGCAATATGCAAACAGTCCGAGATGGGATCGGAGGTGAGGCCTGGTTCACACAAAGGGTTGAGCCGTTGAGACAACGAGGGGTTGTGCAAACACACACCTGTCAATGGAAGGCATAGAGATGTATACAGATGTCATCCAGGCATGTCCCGCCCTCCACCTGGGCCCCCTCCGCAGGTGGATCCTCCTTTGCGTACCTGGATGAGGCCTTCCCTGCTTGCTTTGCCTACCTGAGTGAGCTCACCTCACAGAGGGAGGTTGGAAGAGTTTCACAAGCAGCACATACTGTACGTCATTCTGTAATTTAAGATTTCCCGAGACACGCTGGGCCGTATCTCCATTTCATTCCTCGTCTCCTTTAAGATGAAGTATTTATGGAAGAATCCCAATCAGTTCATAACCATCTGTATCATTAACCATGGATCACATCTGACAGGATCACCGGGGTCTCACCGAGGCTCTTTCCCCTCCGTCCCCTCAGGGCTTTGGGCCAGCGAAAGGAACGGTTGCTTTAGAATATCCGCGCCCAAGCGACTGCGGGGAAGGCGCTTTCTCGACAGATTGGAACGGAAGAGTTTGCCATTGCGGAACGTGTGCGGATTAATACAAAATGCATGCAGCACTTCATGAGAATCTTGCATTTAATTAATCTTTGAGGAAGGTGGGTCGATTTTTTGACAACAGATCTATGAATCCCCCTGAGGAGCGGCTCAAGTAGCAAGATGTACTGAGCCTGGAGGAAAGAAGGCTGGGAGGAGGGGCAGGCCAGCCATGGTTAATATCAGAAAGGAGGCCCCTGGCTGTCGAGGGGGTCCCTTTCTTTTTCTGCTGCTCTGGAGACAAGGGGGCACCAGGAAGCCATGGAGTCAAATGGCAGGAAAAGAGGCCGCCTCAACACGAGGAGGAATTCATGGAGTGCTGGAGTTGGAGGAGACCTCGAGGGTCATCCAGTCCAACCCCGTTCTGCCAAGAAGCAGGAGCATCGCATGCAACTCCTTCCTGAGAGTGAATGCCAATGAAGGCGGGGATGCTGCCCAAGAGCCCACCAGAGTCTCCTTCCTTGGAGGTATTGAAGGTGGGTTTGGGTGGCCACCTGCCAGGAGGGCTTGGACTGTGCCTTCCTGCCCGGGCGGAATGGGGTTGGACTGATGACCCTGGTGCCCCTTCCAACTCCAGGATTCTATGATTCTCATCACAAGACATCAACACCTGCACAATCCGGGCGTGATGGTGGCCTGGCCTGCTGCCTATTTGTGTGGGCCATGGCTTGACCTGTGCCTTCTGTTTTGGACGCAGGGTCTTTTGTAGCCGGGAGGCTCTTTCCCAATCCTCCCGCCTTCCCCATTAGTCCAGGAGCTCACCCGAGGCGGGCGTTTGCTGAAACTCAACTCTAATCTGCTTGGTTTTGCTCTCCCTGCTTCCTTCACCTGAATCTCCATTAATCTCCCAGCAGCCCGTGAACGCCCATTACCTGCCGGCTGCTCTTTGCCTTTGAGGGCATAAATCCCCCTTGACGCTCCCGTATCGCCAGTCCATAAAGCGCACTGGGCTGTGCTCAATTCCTGTGAGGGGACAACTTCCACATTACGATAAAGAGGCAAAATAACTCTGAGGCCCCAGTCGGCGGGGTTTCAGGATGCTCCAGGAGACACGGAAACCCCCCTGGGTCCTTCCTTGGAGAGAGACAGAGGCGATGACAGGTAGCACACCTGTCCTGGCTGGAAGTCTCCCACCTGAGCAGAAAATGTCCTCGCAAACCCACGTGCCTGGCACCAAGTCCTGCTCCTTCTCTTTTTCCACAACTGCCCAATGCTCTTTGCGGCTTCAGCAGCAGGGCCTTTGTCGCTTTTGGACCACCTGTGTATAATACAGAACGCAGCGCCTCACGGCCCTGCTGCCCTCTCTTTTCTCCTTTCACCAGTCAACCGTGGGATGTGGCCAGCGAAAGAGGCCAACGCAACGCTTGGCTGCATCAAGAGGAGTATAGCGTGGTCCAGATCGAGGGAAATCCGTCCCACTCTGTTCGGCTTTGGGCCAGTCCTGAATAGCCCTGTGTCCAGGTGTGGGCAAAGCCATTCCAGAGAGAGGTTGACAAGCTGTAAGGTGTCCAACGAAGAGCCACCAAAAGGGTCAAATGTTTAGGAACCAAAACCCAACGAGGAGCAGCGGAGGAAGCGGGGATGCTTTTAGCTCGGAGAAGAGAAGGCTGAGAGAAGGGGACGGAGAGCCAGGTGGAAATACCCTCACTGCCCCAAAGCTTGTTTCCGGCTGCCCGGAGACTAGGACGGTGTGAGTCCAAACTTCAGGAGAAGAGATTCCATCGAACATGGAGAAGAAGGACTTCTTGGGTGGGATGGCAGCTCCACCAGAGGGGAGGGCAGCCTTCCTCGGAGCAGGCTGGTGGCTCCTTCCTCTGGGGGTTTTCAACAGAAGCTGGTGGGGAATACTCAGGATGAAGCCGACACAATTAATGGAGCTCTGCCCAGATGGGGCCGAGAGCCCAGACCGCCCCTCAACGCGAGGATCCCAAAATGAAATTAAGGTGGACCTTTAGAAGCGCTAGTTTTCCCAATAAAACCCATTCAATTGTCTCACCCAGATCTGGAAGCGCACACTGAGAGAAGGATCTTTACCAGCTGAAAAGGATGTAAGCCACGGGTCCTGAGGTTTCCGCAAAGCTAGCATACTTTATTTGCAAAGTTACAGGCTTTTATACACTCAAAATCCATTCAGATACAAATTTAGCCTCGCCCAGGCTACGTGTGCTCCCAGCTGATTGGGTGGAATTGCTGTAAACAACTTGAGCATCAGAGAGCCAGCTGGAGACTCCCAGCCAATTGCAAGCTAGCGCGATCTCGCAATCCAGCCAATGAGGAAACCAGGAGACGTGGACAAAGGTCAAAAGGAAAACAATG
The DNA here is from genome assembly GCA_030556195.1 of Anolis apletophallus. NCBI lineage: Eukaryota > Metazoa > Chordata > Lepidosauria > Squamata > Anolidae > Anolis > Anolis apletophallus. The sequence goes on along the minus strand of JARBWK010000009.1, from coordinate 142,006,327 downwards.
AAACTGGGCTTGGTGATGAGTTTCAGGTGAGCTTGAGAATGACTTAGGGGCAAACGAGAACTTCTTTGTGTTCTCAAGTCTACACTGGCTATGGTTAAAAGGTGAAAATAAACAGGTTTTTTTCCCAGACCGATACTCCCTTTGCTTGGCAGGTATCGATCAGCAGAGGCATGGTTTCTCTGTGAAAAACGGCCAGGTTGAATCAATTCTATTTAAAAATGTGAGGATTCGGACTCTCATTGAATTAACCTTGTTATGAAAATATGATTATTTGTGTGCCAATGCTTATGACTTACTAACAGACAAAGCCTCAGAAATGAATAAGTCACAGGCAGATAGGCCCAGTTGGGTTTCAGGGAGAAAGACCCCGAGAAGTCTGGCCTCCATCCTGAAACAGTTCTGCAGTGGCAATAATGGCTGGTTGTGATGAGAACAGCTAGTCAGGTTGCGGCCCTCCTGAATCCCTGCTGGGTCTCAGGAGGCTTTTCTTAAACGTAAAGCAACAATGAGGGAAATAACACAAGGAAAAGGTTACACAAAACATTTGGGCACCCCTCCCCCAGCAACCATACATCTGTTCCCTTTGCAGTCCATACAGAGAAAAGATCACAAAAGGGCAAACAAACACATGTTGCATCTCTCTGGGCGCCAACAGTCCATCAAAACAGCGGGAAATAGTGGGAAAGGTTTTTGAGTCCACGAAATAAGAGCCAGTGTTCTGGCTCCCTGAGAAAGTCTTCCATCCTTAGGGGAAACTAGAAAGTCCAAGTTGAAACCGTGAGAGTCCAGAGAAGGAAAGATCCATAGTTGTCCCTTGGTGCAGGGTCAGCAATGCAGGGGAGGCTTGGAATAAACAGTAAAGAGTCCAGGGAATGAAAAGAGTTCATGATGATCCGTGGGAGGTTCTATTCATCCCAGTGTCTTTGTGCCTGGCAGAAGCAGGCTGGAGTGGGCGGTTCCTGGTGGTCCCTTTAAGCTCAATGGTTCTAGGTTCCATGTGCCCATGAGCTGCATTTCTCGGAAGGCCCGAAGAACCCTTGGCAGGGCCCCCTCCTGCCCTGCCCTTCCTCCTCCTGTGCCTTCCTTTTGGGCCGGGCTTGCTTGCCTCTTGGCAGGAAAACAGGGGGATTTGATGCCAAGGTTGGCCTCCCTGCCCCTTTCCCGTGGAGCCCCTCCCCAGGGAAGCCAGGCCAGCCTCCCAACTCCAGCACTGCTGCCCCTCCCCCCCTCCTTGTGTTGCAGGCCTCCCTTGCCTTGGGGGATCCGGGGGCCCTGCTCCGCCTGCTTTAACTCTCTCTGGTTTTGAAACTATTTTTAGGGGATGGCTTTGGTCTGTTTTTGAACGGTAAGCCATGCGCTGTACATTGCCTCGCCCCCTGGCGGGCGGAAAGGCGATGAATAAGGGCTTCTCATAAATAAACGTTAATAAAGCCTTGGCAGAAATGCATCCGCCTTGCAGAAACCGGCCTCCTGCCCCCCAAAGGAACTTTCTGGGCAGGGGACTCTGCCGAAAGGGCTGCTCTCCCATCCGGCCTTCCAAGAGCTGCCGCGAGCTCCCTCCCTGGATCTTGAGGCCAAAAGGACCTGCCAAGGTGATCCAGCATCTTTCCTGGATCCTCGTGTGATCGGAGGTGCCCACGCCCCCCGCCCCTCTGTAAAAGATAGATCAAAGTTTTGCAAAGGACACCAGGCTGGAATGGCATCCTTATCCCCCATCTTTCAAATCCCCCCCGCCCCCAATGCAGAAACCTTCATGAACTCTTGCCAACTTTTAGGCTTTGATGGACTTTGGGGGTTTTTGGCCAATGTTCCCCTTTCCCCAAAACTTGTTAGCCCTCCCCCATTCCTCATATGTATGTATGTATGTATGTATGTCTATATGAGAAAAATGTGAAGAAGAAGGCCCTTTTTCATAAAACCAGCAACTCGTGGCCTTGCAGTTCCCAAACCCCCTGGCCGAAAACCCCTAAAAAAAGGACTAACCAGACCCATTTCATGGACAATGAATAAACTACTTTTATTTGGGTCTGAACCTGGGGGGCTGATACCCCAGGCCATCCAGAACAATAAGTCTAGGGGCATGCTGGATCACCCAATAAAGGACTTTTCCCCCCACCTCCCCGGCCCCCCTCTGTACACCCCTGATCCCGAAACCCATCTCTGCCTCATCAATGAACCATTCCCGGGGATCGAAGGAAAAAGGGCCTGGCCGGGAAAAGGGCCCAAAAACCCAAGACAAACCCCTTTCAAGGTGACTCAAAGGAAGCCAGTGCATTTCCCCGGGGGAAATTGGTGTAATGTGGCAGCTGCGCTTCTGCACCAGCTTGATTTTCCCGGCCCCCAAAGGGGCAGGCCAATGTAGAAACATTACAGTAGTTAATTTTTTTCCTCTTCCTTCCTTTTGCCCCCTGGCCCTCTTGCCATACGGGGGCCCCCCGATTGGGGAAGGCGGCAGATGCAAACGGGGCCCCAAAGAAGGGGAAAAGGGGTTTCCCGGCGGGGAAGGGGAAGGGGGAAGGCAAAGGGGGGGGGGGGCTCTCCTTCCCCCCCTTGCACAGTGTTTCCCCCTTGGTTAAATTTTTATTTTTAAAAACCAAATAGCAATTTTTGGGAAAGCGAGCCTTGAAGTAAGGAGGAACCCTGTTTTTTCGGGTTTCCCCTTCCTTGGGCCGTTTCTGGCGCCCCGCCTGGACCAATCCTGGCATTATCCCAGTCAGCCTTTTCTGGAACCAGAGACCAGAAGGGGGGGCCAAAGTGGTAACCTCTTGTATAACACTGTTTTGGAAAAACATTCTCTTCTTTTTAAAATTTTTGGGCGGGAACCCACGGTTTGGCTTTTTGGCCAAAAGCCATCAAACATTTCCCCCCTACCTTCGCCTCCAGCCTTCAATCTGGAACTTTGGCTATTAATTATGGTTAGCAATGCTTTCCCCGGGGGTTTCCCCTCTCAGTGTATAAATTCGGGTTTTGGGACATTTAATTCTCGGCTGCAGATGGAGCCCCCAGAAGAGGAGCCAAGACATTGAGGGCCCGTATCCTTGTTGAACAATGAATCCTAGAACCATAGATTTGGGGGGAGAGGCCTCACGGGCCCAAACCCTTTTGGGCCAAGAACAGGACAATTTTGCCAGCCCCCCAAAGATGGCCCCCCAAAAGCCTCTTTTTAAAACCCTTCCATGGGGGGGCCCCACCCCAGGGGTTCCCACTCTGAACAGCTCCCCAAAAAGTCAGGAAGTTCTTCCTCAAGTTCAGGTGGGATCTCATTTGTAGTAGTTTGAAGCCATGGCCCTTTTGCATCCCCTTTTCCCCAGGGGAGGCCGCTCCTCCCTCCCCCCCCATGACTTCCTCTCACGTCCAAAAGGGCCCCTCATTACGTCTCCTTTCCCCCTTTTTTTCCCAGGCTAAAATCCCCAGCTTTTGGGGCCGCCCTCATAGGGTTTTGTCCTCCAGACCCTTTATCATTTTTTTTAGGAATTGTTTTATGATTTTTTTAGGCTGTTTGTTAATTTTTTTGTCAGAAACCACCCGAGCCTTGGGGGGGGGGCGGCCCTAAAAACCGAATAATTAATAAAAAATAAAAAAAAATTTTTAAATTTCCCCCTCTTTTCTGGACCCCCTTCCAGCTTAAGTCAACCTCCCCCTTCAACTGTGGTGCGAGAACGGGACACAGTGTGTTTCCCAGGTGGGGCCCCAACCAAGGCAGAAGAGAGCATGGGGGCTGACTTTGTTGCCCAAAAATGACTGGGGGCCCTTTTCCCCTTAAAGGGGCCCAGAGCCCAGGCCCCCCCAAAAAGCGGGATCGGGGGGCCCCAAATCTGGATGATTTTTAGAACTAAAAAATCCCAAAGAAACCCAGATCAATGCTCACCCAGACGGAAGAACGCCACTACCGAGAAAGAATCAAATTTCCCAGCTGAATAGGATGCAATGCCACCCCAAAGGGTTCCAAAAAGGGAAAAAAAATAGTCTTTAATGGGAAAACAGTCCAATATATAGAAAAGCAGTCATTTACATTTTAATCGGGCGCCCCCTCCCCGGGAGCCCAGCTGATTGGGTTTCCCAAAACCGGGGTGGGCCAGGAGACCCGGGCTTTTAAACCCAAAAGGGAAGGGGGGAAAATTTGGGGAAATAACCCATCCGGCCGGGTATTTGGGGGGGAAAAAGGGCACAAAGGGGAAAAACGGCTGGGTGGAGGGAAAAACTTGTGGTTTAATACCTCCCGGGTGGGGCCCCCCCGGGGGAGCCCACCTTCCTGTTTTTTTTTGTCTTAATTCCCCAATGGCAGTCTTTTGTCCTGGCCAAATTTTCCCTTTTTGTTGGGGTTTTCCCGTCTAGCGGGGAAACATGGTTTCTCAGTTCAAAATGGTCAAAACATATGTTATTCGGCCCGGGGAGTGGGGTTCCCGGGCCCCCTCTGATCCCCGCTTTTGGAGTGACTGTATGACTTTTTGCGGGGCCCTGATCCCCGGGGGGCCCGCTCCGAGGCCAAGGGGGGTTTTTGGGGGGGATCCCGGCTCATAATGGGGGAAACTTGTTCCACAGAACACCTGAACCCCCCTCCCATATTGGTGAAAAAAACATCATATGGCCGAAAATTATTGTTTTTTTCAACAGGGGAAATTTTCTGGGGCCCCGGGGCCCCGGCTGGGTTGGGAAACAGGGTTTCTTAGTTAAAAAGGTCCGGGAAAGGGCTATTGGGGCTGGCCCGCGAGGGGCCGAAGCTCGCATGGGTCCCCTGTTTTGGGGCTGTTTACATGACCATTACATATTCCCCATCTTTGGCCAAACTCTGAGAATATAGGGGCATATGCAAAAGTCTTGGGGATAAGGGGCCCCCCCCCGGAGAAACCCAACGTCTTTTTTGGGGTTTTTTTGCAGGGTAAAATTGGGTAGGGAAAAAGGATTTTGTGCTGTTCATCCCTGGGGGCGCCTGGAGGGGATTAACTTAGAATTACATTGACCAAAAAGGGGAAAATAGGGGTACAAAATGGAAAAATACAATACAGAGATCCCCCCGCTATCATCCCCCTTACATTCCCATAGAGTTTTTTTGCTCCCAGAGGATGATCTTAAAACAGGCAACACCCTTCTGCTTTCTTCCTGGGAGGGTTTTTAGTCCTCCTTTGTCCTTTGGGGGCTGCAGAGCCTTTTGGGGGTGGGGGGCCAAGCAGAGGCAAAGTCACTGAGGGGCCATGATGTGGAGGGAGAAAGCAGGAAATGTCCCAAATGAAAGAAGCGTCCTTGTAAAACTACAAAGTCCTGAGGGGCCCGGGAAAGGCTTCTGCAGAGGGGTAGAGTGGCAAAAGAGTCACAAAGTCCATTTGGAAGAAAGGGAAAAGGCTGGGAATATTCAGCTGGGAAATGTCCCTTTGGGAAATGCTTCTCCCAAAGCCCAAAAAACCGTTCCTTAGAATCCCCCGTCTGGGCAAAACCCCTCCGGGGAAAACATCGGGCAGGGTTACCCCCGAAAGGGGTCTCTGTGGGGGCATGATTTTATGAGATGTAGCAAGGCTCTTGCTGGGGAAACAGCTGGGGAGAACAGTCCAGGGGTGGTCCCGGGGGAAAAGCGGGAGGAAGAAAAGGGCAAAAAAGGGCCCCGTGTCTTGGGAAACTAGATCTCTAAACTGGCCCAAATGTGGTGAAAATCCTCCCCCATAGTGACTGGGAAAAAGGGCACTTTTGCCCCCCCCTTTGGGGGCTTTTGAGTCATTGTTTTGAAAATGTGGGTGAGGGCAGGGGATCCCTCAGGGGGAAAAATGATGTTTCCCACAGGGAAAAGGGGCTTGCTTTTGCTGCAGTGGCTATTGTTTGTCAGGGAAAATGGGGGCCCAAAGGGAGAGGTAAAAGAGAGGAAGAAGGGGCCGGGGGTTTTTTTTGTGCCAACCCCCCCAAGATGGAGGAAAAGGGAAATGTTTGGGAAACCCCGCAGCTAATCCCGGTTCCCGGCATCAATCCCCCCGGGGATCGGGGGTTTGTTATTTTTTAGCAGGGGGTTTGCTTATGGGGTTTGAGGGGGGTTTTGACAATGTGTGGGGGCTGTGTGGGGGCTGGGGGAAATGTTCTATTCTATTTTTTTTTCCCAAAGTTATGTAAGTATTTCTAATGTATGCATTGGTTCTTGGACTGGGGAAAGGGAGGGAAAATGTATTTGGCTTCTTGTCTTGCTGTGGGGGTTTTTTGGGGGGCCCAATTTTTGTTCTGGTGGTGCTGGGGGAAAAGTCCTGGTTTTATGGTTATGCTGTTTGATGCTTGCTAAAATGTCTTTCATTCCCCTTTTTAAAATTTAAATTTGGATGGGGTGAGGGGGAAACAATAGTGGGGGCCCGGTGTCTGGGAGGGGAGAAGTTGGTGTGGGAAAAATGGAACTGAGTGGGGCAGAAGGGAAAAAAAAGGGCTGGTACTGATGCAACAGGCCATGGGCCAAAAAGGGAAAACTGGGGACTCTCTTGGGTTTGGGTCTCCTGGATTTGGGCTTCCTGGTTCCAAAAGATTCTTTTCCCGGGGCCCGGACACTAGACTCCCATGATTATAAGATTTTTTTTTCTGCAATTTAGCACAGAGATTGGAAAAAAAAACTTTACAGACATTAATACACGAAGGCCACTGATGACCAAAAAAGACGAGGCAACACCTTTTTAGAACCAAAAGAGGCCCTTTGTGGGAGGGTTTCCCCTGATATTTTTAGATGCCGGGAAAACCTTTTACAAATTGAACCTTGGCAGCCTTTTGGCTTTTCACAGGCAAGGGGGCCTTGGACCCCCGTTTTCAAGAATGGATCAAACAGCTCCGAAAAAATTTAAATTTTGATAAATGGAGAACTGACAGAATCCTGTCAAAAAGGGAAGGGAAATGAACAAACGCCCCCTTTTAAAAGGCGAGAGAAAATATTAAATAGGAAAAGGGAAAAGGGGAAAAAATGGGGAAGGGCCCAAAGCGAAAGAAAGACCCAAGTCATAAATGAGGGAAATATTTGCAGATCACGGATATTTCTAGAGGATCTAATTTCGACATCCTGAAGGGGAATTTGGGAAAATGTCAGGATTTGAAGTGGATTGGGGCCTCCCTTTCAAACAGAAAAATCCTCCGTGAGTCCCAACAAGAAGAGCCATGGGCCCGGCGGATGTTTCCCGCGGGGCTCCCCTTTCTCTGCTCAGGGGGTCTTTTCAGGAGGAACCCTTTCCCCCACCATAAGTTTTTAATTTCTGTGTTTTTTGTTAGTGTTTTATATTTATTTATTTATATTATTTATATTCCCCCTTCTCCTCACCCCGCAGCAGGGGACTCGGCGGACCCGCACATGACAGGAAAACATTCCGTGCCATAGACAGACAACATAAAAGACAGACAACGAGCTACACAACTGGTCAAGAGCTCCCCCCAACCCCGGGCGGGCCCTCGAACTCATGACCTTCTGGTCAGGAGAGATCTTATGCGCTGACTCCCAGCCAGCTGTACACCCAGTTCATTATATTGCCTTATTGTTTGCTGTTTGTTATGTGATGCTATTTTGTGTTGTGGGGGCCCCTGTAAGCTGCCCCAAGTCCTTTGGGGAGGTGGTGGGGGATAAATAAAATATTTTTTTTTTTGGGGTGAAAAGGGGGCCTTTTTGGACCCCTTCCGCCCCCGGGTTTTTCCCTTGCAGAAAGGCCCCTGGGGCCCTTCCCTTGCAGGGGGGGGGGCCGCCAAGACAGGGGGGCCCCAGCCTGTTTCACGAGGACAGCGTCCGCTCCAAGGGAGGGGGAGCACACCTCTGCAGCACTTTGTGCGCTGGGAATTTGGCCAATAGACCAGATTGCTTTCCTCCATTCTAATTAAAACACCCTTAAAATACACAAGACTCTATGAACGCCGAGTATGGGGTAGCAAGCTGTGGAGAAAGTTTGGGGGGAGTCAAAATCCCCTTCCGCCTTCCCCCCCCCATAATTAAAAAAATTAAGAAAAGATCAAACAAAGTGGTAACCAAAAGCATTTTACTTACAATATTCCCCAAAAACACCAGGCCCAACCCCTTGGAAAGGGATTTTATCAAACCCCCTCCCCCGCTCCAAAAAAAAGGATTTATGATTGGGAACAATTTCCCCAAGGGCAAAAACAAAATGGAAAAAAGGGGCCCCCTCCTTTTCAAAGCCCCAGACCTGCCCCGATCCCTCCTCCTGTCTATAAACAATATAGTTTTCCCACTTCTATTAAACATCCATATTTTACTTCTGGGAGGAAACATTGACCCTACCTGCCCAGGTCGGGAAAGCCAATAGCGATTTTTTCCCCTTGAGAAACAGCCTGGGTGTAGTTGAGACCCAAAAAGAGGCGGGGTCATTGCAGCACCCTTTGATGGCTGGCCCCGGAAAAAAAATCCCTGCTCAGGCATCCAAGGCAAAACTTTCCATCCCTTCCTGGTTGATAATTTTTATCGGGTTATATAATGCACCTATTTCCCAATCAAATGTATAGACTGCACTTTTGTAAAATTTAAGTATCGGGTTTTTTTCTGCCTCAATGGCCTGGCTCCGCCGAGCTGCGCCCCCGAGGCTTCTCAGCCTCAGGGAAAGACAACCACAAGGGATAGGCCAGAGCTCCCAACTGTCCACCGACACGGCCCCAATCGGGATCTGGTGTACCCCGCCCAAACCAAGGCTACAGAGACCAGCTTCCATTGTTCTCAGATGTGGGTTTCCAATCCCATCATCCCCCCCCTGGGCCTGCGGACCTGGGAAACCAGCACTTCCCCCAAACTCCCCAGCCACGGCTTTTCCCTCCTGGCAGGGGGGGTTTCCACCACATCTAAGTCAGCCGCCCAGAGACAGAAGGAGGGAAACTAAACTTCCCCGGGGGCCTGGTTAAATAAATATTCTGCACGGCAGTTCTGTTATGTTGTAATTTGGAGCAGGAGCTCCGAGCCTGGCTTTTTGGGCCCAAGGTGAAAAAAAAGCCCTCTGCCCCATGTCTTTGCTTCATTTTGGGTTTCTAACCTGGAACTTTGGTTACTATTTGGTTGGATAATGCTCCCCGGCCGTTCCCCTCTAAAGTTTTTGGGTTTAAATTTCCATATCAAGTTGAAAGATAGTAGATAAGACAGATCCTAACAGTGAACCCCCGAAGCCCCCTGCTTTCCCAATTGATTTGCCCTCAGCAGGATTTCCCCAATTCCTGTTGCCCGAGGGGGGCCACTTTTGGGGTGTTACAGCAGCAGCTTCAGCAAGAAATCTTCCTTTTGCTTTGTTTTCCCCCTCCTGACCTAACATTGAACAAATCCCCAATAAAGTATCTTTTAATTCCTTTCCCTCTCCGTTGGTTACAGGCCCCTTTTCACTGTCTCCCGCACTCTTCTGGGAACTCTCCCCCTCCCCAACTGAGATCGTTGGGGTCACCAGGATTTTTTCCAGCATCCCAGGAGGAAAAATCGTCCCCTGACGGCGAAAACGGAAACCCCCTTGGGCCCCGTATCCACAGGTTAAGGTTTTCTTCCCCAAAAAGGTGCCAATCTTTCCTGAGCTAATTTTAAGCTAACTGCTATCTAACTTTTTACGCTTTTGGGGCCCCCACCGGGAATAACTTTTTTTGTCAATGAAATAAAATTAAAATGGAGACCAGCTGTTTTTATCCAGGCTCGCGCTTCCGGGCCTGCTGTCATCTTGTGGCGCCAGCCCATGACCCCGGGGAAACCCCTCGGGCCCCCCCGAGATCCCCCGGGAAGCAACAAGCGCCTCCCCCCCCGGGGATGGGATCTATAGCTTTTAACCGGATGGACTGATTTTGACCGTAGTGCCCCGGGGATCGAATGCAAAATCAGTGAATATCCGAAAAACCCGGGGCTTTTCTAAAGATCTGATTGGAAAAAGGGGCCCCTCCCGCCTGGGGTTTTGGAATTGCGTTTTTGAACTTCCCGGTGCCTCCACAATGCCATGATAACAGTCTTGACATCTTTGGGTCTTAAATGACCCATTTAAGGTGGAATCAGGGGTCAAACGGGATGATCATCATTCCCCAACCTTATTCTCCATCTTCTTGATCTTCCCTTTTTGATGGGGGCTTACCAGTGGCAATCATTTTCGGACAGCGGCAAGCTTTTAACCTCAGCAGAC